>RJWK010015497.1:0-36383 GCA_004363435.1 Platanista minor
TGGATGGGTGGGATGGGGAGGGTGGGAGGGAGGGAGATGCAAGAGGGAGGAGATATGGGAACATATGTATATGTATAATTGATTCACTTTGTTGTAAAGCAGAAACTAACACCATTGTAAAGCAATTATACTCCAATAAAGATGTAAAAAATTTAAAGAATTCATTTTATATATTATGAACATATTCTTTTTTTAATTAATTTATTTTATTTATTTATTTTTGGCTGCATTGGGTCTTAGTTGCTGTGCGCTGGCTTTCTCTAGTTGTGGCAAGCGGGGACTAGTCTTCGTAACTGTGCATGGGCTCTAGGTGTGCTAGCTTCAGTAGTTGTGGCACACGGGCTCAGTAGTTGTGGCTCACAGGCTCTAGAGCACAGGCTCAGTAGTTTTGGTGCACGGGCTTTGTTGCTCTGTAGCATGTGGAATCTTCTCAGACCAGGGCTCGAACCCGTGTCCCCTGCATCGGCAGGCAGATTCTTAACCACTGCACCTCCAGGGAAGCCCTGTGAGATTTTTTTAGTGTTTTTCTATTGGGTTCTCAACACTTAAAGGACCCAGTACTTCCCAGTGAGTAAAAGATCTGCTGTGCATGGATATTGGTGACTGAGGGAGCTCTGTCTCTCTTGATAACAGAACAAGACGAAACAGAATGAAACTTTATCAAAAACGATTTAGATTAGACTGCAGGAGGCACAGAGTTCTGGAATTGATGTCCAAGTGACATTTTAAATTCCTTGATACTACAGAGTACCTGTCCATCAGGGACAGAACCATCTGCATACATCCTGACAGTTCAAAGAAACATAAACAGCAAAAACTGACACTATGATACATTGTTCTTGTGCTGACTGCTTTATCCCTAAGGCTAAATATTTTTAAATATCCATCTGATGTGTTAACTAATGAAGGCAGAGTCCATTCTCTCCCTAAACAGACTGTTTTGTTAAGAATGCAAATCAGACATGGCAGAATCTCCCCATGTGCTGATTGTTAATGTATCTTAGCCATGACATATATTCTTACATGTTCCAGTTCAGCAAAGTCTCCTTCTCTTAGCTGGAGATGCCAAGTTTGGACGGCTATGTTTAATCTAGCCAAGAGAACATATTTCCTCCCTGAAACACAGCCTTGACAGCAAAGCAAAATGTGATTAAGTTGTGTCACAAATAGGTGCAGCTCAATCCATCTGGCAAAGGGGAGTCTGTGCTGCCTAATTAGGAAATTTAATGATCTGATCTGATCAAACATCCATTTACAGTTTTGATAAGTGAAATTACCCAGTTAGATTACTGCAAAAGGGTGTGAACTGATGTCCTGACAAAACCCCTGGAACTGGGAGTGTGGACCTGGGGATGGCGAGATTGGTACACATTTAGGTCAGCAACACATTGTAGCAAAGGAATGCCACATGACTTTCTGAATATTTTTGGCCTGTAGCTTGTGAAACGCTGATCTGATTTGCTTGGAAATTTTTTAAATAATTGGCTCCTGCTAGCTGAGGCCCCATGCCAACACCACATGGTAATTCATTCGTGACATTCCTAGAAGAGAGAATCTGCCTGAAGAGCTGCAGTAGTATGTTTAGGGAATAATCATGCCATCCTCTAAATAGGATGCATAAAAGGAAGCAAGCAGCAGGGAGGCCTCTGTGTTTCCTGGGAAAAGATTCTCAATCTAAATGGAAATTATATGTCTCTTCCTCTTTTCTTCATTTTCAGGCTCCAAGTAAGAGCCTGGGACCATTTTAAGATCGAGTATACAATCCCAGAGATGAATGTTTAGGTCCCCTGGATTTGGATTCACCCAGCCTGTAGAAACTGTGATAGTGATTTTGCAAAGAATCCACTTGAGGTATCATTTTCTGGGCTTTTGTAGACGTCACTTGATTCTTGGGAATCTTTTCAAGAAACACAAGCATCCTTTGGGAAACAAAAGAAAGTCCCAAGGTAATCTGACTCTTCTGGAAGTAGTAAGCGTCGTATTGTAGCTCAGAGCTAGAGTAGGGAACTCAAAGAGAACATTCAACAGGTTCCAAGATCATGAGAAAGTAGAGAGTGGAACCAGGGTTTATGTCTTAAAATTGTAAAAGAAAGAAAGGAAGAGAGGGAGGGAAGGACAAAGCGAGTTTCATGGAAAGATTCAAGGGAAGATGTATAAAGAAAGGCAACATCAGAAACTCTGAGCAACTGGAGAGTCCAAGAGGGAACAAGGTTGTTCTGGTACCACATCAAGTCCCAGGACACAGAAAAACAGCTCAGTCCCTGTTTTCCACCAACCCCAAATGGAGATAGCATTCTTCAGGAATTCATATATCAGAAACCATAAGGGGCACAGTAGAGGTATCTGGAGCTGGTTACTGGTCTGGACACCCTGTGGTGTGAACAAGGCATTCATGCCAGTTACTCTTAACAATCTACTGCTGGATGTCCATTTTCAAATCCCATCTCTTGGACTTTCCCATGTACAAGGATGCAGAAAGATGGTATCAGTAACCAGTGGTCTAGGGGTAAGAACAGCAAGATGGAATCCCAAATCTAGGAAATACCAACACAACAGCCCACTCTGACAATGTCCTAAAGTAGATGTCTTAACTGGTGGACCTGCTGGGAGACTAATACAAGGAGAAGGGAAGGGATGATGAATGGGAATCTAGCAAAACCTGAATGGAGGTTTGAGTGGACTGACCGACACCAGCCATGACTACACAACTGTAGGCCTATACAATAAACTCCATCATCAGTTTCAAAGGGTCCAATCTGATGGAACAGATAAGCACAGTGCCGATAGCTTCTTAGGCAGGGACAGTTCTTGGGAGAGGCAGTCTTGATGACATGGATTCTGTCTGAGTTAGGGTAGATGTTAAGCTCTCAAAAGTAGAACACAGCAACCAGGTGAAGAGGAGTCCCCCCAAATTAAGTGATTAAAATTAGGGTCCAGGATTGCTGAACTGGGATCAAAACCAGGGTCTGAGACAAGGGTCCTGCAAGGAAATTGCCTCCATGCCTAGTGATGTGGAAAACAGGAGCTCGAGTTCGTTGCTTATCTAGTGCTTGAACCTCTGATAATTCCTTTTTGAAGCCAGGTGGTCTAAGCTGGAAAATGGAATGCCTCCCCTCACCCCAGGGGAAAGGAGTTCTCAATACAACACGAAGCCTGGCTCACGGATTGGTTGTGGCTGAACACACAGGGGGCAGATTATTATTGCTGGCAGATGACTAGGCTGATTCAGGCAAGGAAGCTAATAAGAATCCACACATCAGGAGTCTCCAGATTCCCCCAATTTGGTGATAGTTTCCTATGGAGATCAAGTTGAGATATATAGAAACTAGACCTGTGATCTAACAGAGGTTTATTTATTTATAAATACAATTTCATGAGAAGTATTACAAAAGTATAAAATCAGATCATGTTCAATTATATATTTAATGGATAAAAACATAATGACATGAAATTCATTCTGGTCCAGAAAAATCAAGGTATATGGAGGCAATACCAATAGATCACCAGGAGGAAAAATAGCCTGAAATGTCATTAATTAAGCAAAACATAAATATTTATTGACCATTATGACGTGTTAAATATCATTCTAGGTGTGTGGGAAATTCCAAAATAAATAAGACATGGTTCCTACACTAATGGCGGGGAGGAACTAACACATATTAAACACTGCAGACTCTGCCTATGCACCTTAGACATTTTGTGCTTAGGCTGGAACTACAGAAGGCCACTCTGCCCACGTGTGCAGCAGGCTAGCGGTGCTGAGAAATGACCCCCACCCCCAAGAGCAGCTCTTAGCCAGTGTCTCTATGAAGTTGAGATAGAAATATTTCTACTCCTTTGCCCTTCAGGTGAAATAATTCTAAGTCATGTGTTTTGTACTGCTTCCAAGAATTTCCCCATGGGCTTAGGCTCCAGCCAACCACTGTGGTCATGGCTTAATAATTCAGCCGTTATCATCTGCCTTGTCCTCTCCACCCCACTACTGGTACCCTCGCACTTCCCAAATGAAAGAATTACACTTGAATCCTTGTTTCAAAGTCAGCTTCTGGGAGAATTCAAACCAAGACAAGCACCTACTCTGTACTAAGTACTATACCAGACAATTTACATTCATTATCTCATTTAGTCCCTTTAGTAATTGAATAAAGAAGAATATTATTTCATTATGCCACTTTACTGCTTAAGGTTCTGCATTAGTTCTCTATCACAGTCAAGACTTTAAAAAAAGTGTATCATAGTCTAGTGGACACAATTGTGACAGCCTCCTGACCCTCGACCCCCAGTGGCTATGACCATGCCATCAGCCCCTCCTTGGGTATGCTATCAGCCCCTCCTTTGGGTACCTGCTTCTCACCCATCTCCAGAATGAGTTTTTTATTTTATTCTTTTAATGATTTTTTTTTTTTTTTTTGGCTGTTCTGAATGGCATGCAGCATCTTAGTCCCTCAAGCAGGGATCAAACCCGTGCCCCCTGCCGTGGAAGTGCAGAGTCCTAATCACTGGACCGCCAGGGAAGTCCTGAGTTTTTTAAATGAACTGCCAATCACAGAATGCTGCTTCCAATGCACATAGTGTGAGCGTGTGACTCAATCTGGACAAATCAGAGCTTCTTCTGTGTATTTTTACAATTAGAACCAAGAAATGCCAGCTTTTTCCCCTGCAGTGGGGAAGAGATAAAAGGTGGGTGCCTGGGAGTGTTATGGCCACATCTCCAGGCCCATGAACAAAGTCTGTCTTCAGTGGGGAGGATGGAACCAACATTGAGAAAAGCAGAGGTAGCAGATAGAGAAAGAGGAAGTTTGGGCAGCCACTTGTCCCTAAAGCCAGACTGACCCCTGACCTTCCCTGGCATTCATTACAGGTCAATGATATTTCTTTCTTGATCAAAGTCAGATAAAGTTGGATTCCTGCCACTGGCAATAGAAAGATTCCTGCCTACTGCACACAACATGGTGGACTGACTTGCTCAGCATTTATCCCAACGAGGTTGGAAATAAAATCATAAATTTCCCAGGATCTCTTGTAAACGGAGCTCTGGATATGACTTAGATTCCACAAATCAGAAGAGCTCAAGTGAGACTCTGTTTCAGAATAGAGTCAAACAGGAAGAGAGGCAGGGTGTAGAGCATCCAGGTTTGAGTGCTGATCAGGCGGAGGTAAGGCTGTTCTTCAATCAGTAGCTTCCTGATTTGACAGCTTTCTGCATTGGAGAGGCAACTTTCTTGATCATGCCAGCAGCTGAGCACTCCTAAGACTTGACTGTTATTCATTCCAATAATTTTGCAGCACCTAAACCCCTGTATTAAAACCCTTCCTGCTTGCACTAGGTGAGTGAATTCTATTATCGGTACCTGAACTCTGACTGATACACCTAGCCTGCAGGACCCTTCATAGCCTCTTGCTGTCTACTTCTTGTCCTTTTGCCCTTCCTTCTCCTCCATGTTCTGGCCTCACTGAATGACTTGGTGTTTCTCCAACATATCCATGTTGTGATGCCCACTGGATAACTGGAAATATGTGTCTATCACTTGGAAGGGAGTTCTAGGCTAGAGGGATTCAGGAATCAGCTACAGAGAGTGAAAAATAAAACGGTATGGATGGACTTTAGAGAGGACAAGTAAGAGGATGAGATGGCCAGAAAACAAGCTTCAGGGGATGTGTGTATTTAAGGGGTAAAATGACAAAATGAGCATTTGAAGAGAGCCTGGTGGGGGGTTCAGAGACGCTGGGGGAGAGGACATTGTCACAGAAGCTAAGGAAGAGCAGGATCCCTCACAACATCCACACTGCAGAGAGAGGAGTGGGGAACTCAGGAGAGGTGTTCAGCATGTGGGGTGGATTTCTGATGACTTTCCTCACCGGGTAGTAGGGAAAGAAGCCCAAACGTAGGAGATTAAGGAATGGGTAGGAAGGAAGCAGAGCTGAAGAATGGAGTGAAGGGAGAGTGATGGTGTCATCACAGATGTTACTATCTTATTATGAACGGGTGCCCTCTGCAAACGTTACACACCACACTGACTTCAGTCTGATACGCTTGTGGAATCCTCACCCTAATAGTTTTAATCCTTGTGACATGTGTTCCCACCCCCAATAAAAAAGACAAGAGAAAAAAAAAAGGATAAAGAAAAAAATTTTAATATATTAAAAATAATGTAAAAATTTAAATTTAATAAATAAATAAAGGGAGAGAAGGAAGAAAATTCAGACCACATCCAGTTCCACCTTCCATCTCTAGGCTCCAGTCCCTCTGGCCCTGCCACTCTCCATCATCACAAAAATACTCCCAGCTCAAAAATGCTGTTCACTCTTGGGAAGGTCACAATTACTGTGTTGCCTTCTTCTGTTGGTGCCTGAAAGACCACTCCCCTGTGGGTGGAAGTTCTCTCCTGAACAGGAAGATCCTGGGGTTAACCACCCAGAAGAGGCGGGGCTCAGATGGAACCCAGTGCTCAGGGGTGGAGCTCGGGAAGAAACGTCAGTCTCGGTCTCAGTCTCAGCCTCAGAACTACAAGCTCATCCTCAGTATCAGAAGGACTAAGCCTGAACCTGTGCGCTGGGCAGGTACAGGTCAGAGATGGTCTCTGCTGCATCTTGCAGTGGACCAGAAGCTGAAGGTACGTTAGCTGTATCTGGAGGGCAGATCACATTGCTGTCTTTATTCTGCTTCTCCTTTCTTGGTCCATCTTGTGTCAGCCTTGCAGTGAGCTCCAGTGAAGTGTTCCGTGTCAATCCTTGGGCTGCTGTAAGAGGTCAGATCAGAAGCCCCTGATCTCAGTGGGACTTCCAGCGCCGGGTCTGTCCCTCCTCACTCTTGCATCATGAAACCTCTGATGTCACAGTGTTTCTCTTCCCCAGTGCTGGGTTTGATTCTCATCCCCTTCCACGGGCCTGTTTGGGGAAAACCATTCCAATCACGCATGCATGGGGGTCAGAGTAACCCCACCTTCCCGAGATTCCATACATTCATCTGTTCACTCAACTATTCCTTCAACATGTATGTGTTGAGCATCTTCTCTGTTTGGAGCATTATAATAGGCCCTGCAACAGAATGACAACAAGACACGTTTCCTACCTCAAGGAGTTTGCAATCTAGTGATTTCCTAGCTTGTGAGAATAGGGGGAATACAGTAACCTCATTCATGCTTCAGAAACCTCTCTCTACAGAGTTGCTTTGAGTGATGGGGGTGAGCCAGGCACCGGCAAGAGGTACCCAGTCAGTGGACCATGAATGCTGTTGCCACCTCCATGGAGCCTATGCACATTGGCTTTGTGGTCATTCAGGTATGATCCATCCTCATCCATGCTCTCCTACCCAGGCTGAGCTTCCAGGGGGTCACTATGAAATACCATGAAAAGGTGTATAAAAAATCTCTGAGCCAAACTGAGATTATTTCTTCTGGGAGAGGAGAAACAAGGGAAGATAATCCAGAACAGGATGTTCACACACAGAGGGAGCATGAAAACCAACATATTTGCACACAGATGGAACATTTTAAAATGTGAGCCAGAAAAAAGGTAATTGCTGAGTTGAAGATCTGAGGCCTGTGGAGGGAATGGGGCCAAGGGCCCAAGTAGAATTATAGGGAAGCTTTGGAGGGAAGGAAGGACACATCTCACCCAGGGACAAGAAAGAAGGGAATAAGTGAAGGATGATCCAGACCGACTGTGATTAGAAGAACAGAGGCATTGCGGGAACTTAGGTACAAAGGGATAATGGATCTTTCTTCATCGTGACTGTTCAAACTCCAACCGCCTTTCTAGTTAGGGGGCTTTCCTTCATGTGCAGTGGTGGCAGAAGCAGTGCCCCTTCCCCCTAAAGAGGCAAAGGGGAGAGAGTCTGCCTTCATCTCACTCTATTCCACCAGCACCTGGAAGCCAGGGTATGACCTGTGACTCACATTCAATCAGAAGCTCTCCCTAAATCTTTCAGTGTGGTGAGTGTGGCCCACAAATGAAGGGGAGGTGTATTAGTTACCTATTGCGGTGTAAAAAACTACCCCAGAACATAGGGGCTTAAAAGAACAAATATTTATTCTCTCCATTTCTGTTGGTCAAGAATTGAGAAGTGGCTTAGCTACGTGATTCTGGCTCAGGGTCTCTAATGAGATTTCCATCAAGATTTTGGCTGGGCCTGCAGTGGGCTGGGGATCCACTTCCAAGATAGTTGACTCACATGGCCATTAGCAGGAGGCCAAAGTTTGTCACTGGCTGCTGGCAAGAGGCTTCAGTTCTTCTTCAGGGCTTCTTGAGTGCGCTTATGGCATGGCAGCTGGTTTTCATGAGGACAGTTGATCCAGGAGAGAGAAAGGCAAAAGCCACAATGTCTTTTATAACCTATCCTCAGAAGTCACACACTATCATTTGCACAATATCCCATTGGCTATACAGAAAAACCCTAACACTGCGGGCATGAAGATCATGCCCGCAGTGAAGATCATCAGGCGCCATTTTGGAGGATGGCTACCACAGTCACTCATGGTCAGCCAGCTGTCCAGCACAGTGTCCTGCAGTGGTGGCAGTAGGGTCAGAGGCAGCAGCGGTGGTGCCATCCGGCCATACTCCTCCTGCAGTCCAGCCTCCAGACCCCGTTTAAGTCCTGCTTATTTTCCAAGCTTGCTCCTCCAGCCTCTTGTGGATTCTGTTGGTCTCTACATCCTTATAAAGCCCTTGTTTTGCTAAAGACAACAAGGCTAGTTTCTGTTGTTTGCAATCAAGAGTCCTAAATGGGACAGATGATGTTGATCTCCAGGAAGTGGTTGGTGAGTTCATGTGATGAGAGGAAGGGAGAAGACAGAACTGAGGTAGAGACTTAGAGAGAGTGAAGTTTAAAAAAGGATGCCAGGGCTTCCCTGGTGGTGCAGTGGTTGAGAATCTGCCTGCCAATGCAGGTGACACGGGTTCAAGCCCTGGTCTGGGAAGATCCCACATGCCATGGAGCAAGTAGGCCCATGCACCACAATTACTGAGCCTGCGCGTCTGGAGCCTGTGCTCCCCAACAAGAAAGTTCGTGATAGTGAGAGGCCCGTGCACCGCGATGAAGAGTGGCCCCCGCTCGCCGCAACTAGAGAAAGCCCTCGCACAGAAACGAAGACCCAACACATCCAGAAATTAATTAATTAATTAATTTAAAAAAAAAAAAAAAAGGATGCCAAGTGAGACATGAGCTGGAGTATCCAAGAGAAAAATGTAAGAATTGTTGAACAGCCATTAGGACCAACAGGGATTTATGTAAGACCTGACTGAGAGATCAGTGCAAACAGGTTGTTCTTTTTTTGTTGTTTTTTTTTTTAATTCAGTAAAACACCCTCTCCTTTTACTATAGGTCCTATTGGATCATTGAGAAATTACAGACTATGGAGCCCAGACTAACTCAGAAACTTAGGAGGTTTCATATTTTTATTAATTTATTTATTTTGAACCTCAGGTGCAGAGGATTGAGTAAGTCATTCTTACATTTTCCCATTCAAGCCCTCCCTCTTATTTTATGTATTACTTATTCTCTTTTATTCTCATATCCATCTCCCCACTCTCACCCTCACAGTCAATCATTCTAATGGCTCAATGTGTATCTGTTTATTTGTATGTATTAATGAAAATGGGTATTGTTTTGTATGCATGCATTTTTTTAATTGTATAAATGTTGTGTGATAGATTTCATTTCACATCTTACTTTTTTTCATGAGCTCTGCTTTTAAGATTCATCTATGTTGTTATGTTTACATCTAATCAATGGCTGTTAATGGCTGCTGGGCTCCCATGGTGTATATCCACTACATTTTGCCTTTCCATTCTCCAGGAACGTATGCCCAGGATGCACTTACCTCCTCACCATCACCACAAATAACTCTGTCATGAGTATACATGTCCCCGTTGCCATCTATCTCCAGCGCTGGAGTTACTGGGTCAGAGGGTGTGTGTATTGTTAATCTGATGAAGTCATGCCTGATTACTCTCCAGAATGCCTCCACAAGTCCACTCCCACTGGAGATACACGGGGCGAACAGTTTAACTTAAAGATTCATGGCAGTGGCTGGCATGTGGGCATCATAAGAGCAGGCTCTGGGTGTCTCCAACCTAGGTTAAAAATATCTTTTACTTAGAGTTATACATTAATTTTTTTCTCTCTTTATGACATTTTGTAGGTCCCTCCCAATCTGGTGCCCCCTCCCTGAACAACACATTCCATGAGAAACCTCAGGATATTATTGTAAAGGAAGAGAAAGTGTTGACTAAAGCAATCTTCACCTCAAATTCAGTCCTACCTTCATCTTCAGACACATGTGGGCACTCATAAACACTGGGAAGTTTTCTAATAAAAGTGAGTTTCCCTCAACAGATAACTTGACACTGAGTGTATAGCTTGAGTCCTCCTCTTTTCCCATCATCAATAAATCAGATGGCCACCGAAACTAAGTCCTACATGTCATCTTGGAAAAAGTCAAAGAAAATGACACAAGAGCCAAAGGGAGAGCAGGACAGCACAACAGGCTTTGCTGTTGAACATAAGTAAATGCAGGTTACAGAGGATGTGGATTATCTAATGTTGGAAAACAAAAAAGGTGAATTTGCCAAAGCAAATTGGATTTCAAACCACTGCCCCACATAAGCAGAGGGCCCAAAATAGCTTCTCCAACTGTGATCAGTATTCCATCAAAAAAATAAGCTAACAGTTATTAGGACAGCTATACCTAATGTCTCCAATTTATGGTAGATGAAAATAATGATCAAAGAGTTCAAATGACTTGCTAGCAATGATCACATTGCTGGTGAGCTGTAGAGATGAAAACCAAATGCAAACTCCAAGCTGGAGTCTGGAAATGTGATTTATAACAATGCACTCATTCTAACAACATTCCACTGTTGTAAAAGAATTTAGAGCCCAAGTGGAGTTCAGTATAATAGAATCTGATCCAAGTATAATATTCATAGCTACAAGAAACATTTAAAGTAGGACAATAAATTATACATTTCACCTCCAATTTGGGGCAACGTTTACTGGGGAGAAAAGGATAAGAGGAGATAATCTTTGTTTCTTAAGGAAAATCCACAGCTCGTTTCCTCTTTCACCTGTTCAGTCAATAGAAGAGATAATTTCACTGGTGGTTTTAAAGAGACTCTCCCAGGTTTCCCTGCGTAGAGATCAGAAGAAGCTGCTGCTTTCCACACCCCATTGTGCACACACATCTCCAGCAACTCCTGGGACTCCCCAAGGGTGCAGCCTCCCTTGACCCCCTGTGTTCAGAGAGAGACAGGGCAGGGCTTCCAGGCTGGGGATTTGCAGTCCACACTGAGAAGAAGGAGATCAAAAACACTATGGTTCTAGGATCCCAGGCAGCAGTCTGTTATAGAATAGCTGCAAAAAATTTCTGTTTGATTGTAGAGACAGAAGAGACCACCTGCTCCGAAGATGTGCAGTGTCTTGTCGAAACTCCTCCTGAGCCCCGGGGAGTCAGTTCAGGTCCAAACACTGCTGTCTGTGATGCTGCTCCATGTGCCCCACTTTGGGCACTGAATGAGAGGATCCTTCTCATGGTTCCAACCAGCCCAAGGGACTCCTGATGCTGACCTCTGACCTCTGGCCACTCACTGCCCATCTCCCAGCAGGATCCTAAGGGATTAGCTCAGGCATGAATAATCACTCTTGGACATCTTCTCCAGGCTCCTACAGCTTTATTAGCGATGAGAAAGAACTTGTACAAGAGGGGATGCAGGTATAAGTGAAGACAAGTAAGAAACTTTAAATCAGTTATAGAATCCTGTCTTGATCAGTGTCACCTCCCTGCCAGTGACGAAGATTGCTGAGGAAGTTGGCAGTCGTGGCTGTAGCATGAAGGCTATGCTGCCCCTGGGAGTGATTTGCTCAGAGGAAGACACCATTGACCACCAAGCTTGAAAATTCTGCTGTCCCTGTGCTTAAAGAATACATCTTCTGCCTCTACAGGCTGGGAGTGCCCCCCATCCAGGGCCTCTGGACAAGCCCTGGGAGCTGCCATTGAGGTTGGGATCCCAGTGGGAATCAGCTGGAGTGCAGTCATCCAGGAGGCTAGAGGGTTCCCTGGTAGTGATGTTAACAGGACAAACTCTCCTGCCAACTCCCTTTCTGATTCAACTTGACTTTCTGTGAAAGAGAGGGCAAGGAGAAAGAAGGTCCAGTTTATCAGACTTTCAATACTTCTTTTGCCCTCCTACCTACTCCCCATCAAGGATTTTCACAATGTCAGTCTTTCTCTCTGCTTCCTGGTTCCCCACTTCCAGATTCTCATCTGAAGTCTTCACTTGGATGGCATTGGTGGCGAATGTCTTGATCATTAAGAGCAGGTACTCAGTGACTCGCTAAATTGGCAAAGGCTGGTCTTGTCAAACAAACCCTCAGGACGTCCAGAACCATCCACTGGGGACTTAGGTGAAGCCTATTAAATCCTCACATTCTTTTCTGCCTTTTATGTCCTTACCCAAGCCCTATCCTCACTCCTAAAAAGGGCAGAATTTCAACTCAGTGGTACTGAAAAAGATTAGGATTCAGTGGTGTTGCTGTGGCGTAAAGGGGTCATGGGAAGGGCTGACTTATTCCAGAAAGTCCTACATGTCCTGTCTCCTGCCTACCCCTTGACCTCACTCTTTGAGCTGTGCACACACTTATCTTCTTTCAGTTCCCCAAACGTGTTGAGCCCTCGCTCACCCCAGGGCCTTTTCACACTATTCACTTTCCCTGGACACCTGTTATCATTGCTATTTGTATGGCTAATGTACTAGTTTGCTAGGGCTACCATAACAAAGTGCCACCGACTACAGAAATTATTGTCTCACAGTTCTGGAAGCTACAAGTCTGAGATCAAGGCGTCAGTGGCACTGGTTCTCTCTGAGGGCTGTGCCCTTCTGAGGCAATTGTTCCAGGCTCTTTCCTAGCTTTTGGTGGTTTGCTGGCAATCTTTGCTGTTTCTTAGCTTGTAGAAGCATCACCCCGATCTCTGCCTTCCTCATCACATGGCGTTCTACCTGTGTGCATGCCTGTGTTCAAATTTCCCCCTTTTGTAAAGACACCAGTCATATTGTGTAAAAAGGCCCACTCTATTCCAGTATGACCTCATCTTTACTAATTACATCTGCAATCACCCCCATTTCCAAATAAGGTCACATTTTGAGGTGCTGGAGGTTAGGGCCTCAAGATATTAATTTTGAAGTGTGGCAATCCAACTCATCACACTGGATCTTTCCCTTCCTTCAAGTTCTTAGTGGAAGCATCACATCCCCAGACAAGCTCCTTTAACTCTCCTATCCATAGCATCTCCACCACCAACCCTGGCTGTCTCATGGACCACAACTGTCAATCTTTGCTGGTTTACTCATTCATTTCTGTTTTACTGAGATTGGAAGATTGGAAGTGGGGAGGGGGAAGCATGTCTGTCCTCGTTTCCACCAGACGCCCCAGGGCCCAGCACACTGAGTGGTTCTGTATCCTGTGCTTTGTGAACCATAGTGAAGTTTGAGGTGAAAGGAGAATTCAGTACTGATCATAACTTTATTTAAATTTTGGATATTTTATTCGTAAAGGATTTTTTGCATTAATTTTGATTTTTAAAATATTATATCAAAATAGCATTTACTTTGATTACTGCATTTTTTGGTGACCCTTATATTTCATGCCAGAGGCAAGTGCCTCACTCACCTCATCTGAGTCCTGACCCCGTGTCTGTATCATTGGAAAAGAAGAAAAAAGGAAGCAGGTCCTTAGCCAGCAAGGACCAAGAGACTCTTCTCATTGTGAAAGGCAACAGACAGAAGAGGATCCTCCGCAATAGAACTAGGTGGCAATGGACTTGAGGAAAACTGAGGCAAGAGTTGAGTCCTAGAAACCAAAGGAGGACACCTCATCCTTTTCAATTCCTTGCTCCTCATAGCAAAAAACAATTATTTTTGTCCCAACGACCGCATTCCCCTCTTCCCCTCTGGCCTCAAAGCGGTCAAGGCCCCAGTGCAGATGTCACCCCAAGTTTGCCCAGCCTCAGCTGCAGAGAGCCAAGTGGGAACCCAGGCTCCTGGTGCAGAGGTCTCTCCCCCATCCCCTACCTTCTCCAAGGTGCTGACGCCAGGGTGGAGCCAGGGCTTCTGACACAACTATATCGCTGAGTGGCAGGGATTTCCCCAGAAAGTGTAAGGATTGTTGGGCTTCCAAGTGAGAGGGAAGCTCAACGCACCTTCCCAGGCTCCAGCTCCTCAGCTAGTAACCACAGCACTGCCAATTCCTCTCTCTGCAGGGCCCCTTCACCTCTGCTGGCGCTCCCTTCCTGTTCCACCTCCCCTGCCTCACTCCCCTCCTTGTCCCTTCCTTGCAGCCAGAATGG
Organism: Platanista minor; assembly: GCA_004363435.1. Lineage (NCBI taxonomy): Eukaryota > Metazoa > Chordata > Mammalia > Artiodactyla > Platanistidae > Platanista > Platanista minor. The sequence continues at coordinate 14,343 of RJWK010015497.1, forward strand.
GACATGGCACCTTAGAGACAGTTTTATTCTTCCAGCTCCCCACTAGAGTCATTTCCACGTTAAACAACTCTCCATAACCCTGTTTCTGGGTGATAGAGTACCTGGAAAGGCGAAAAGTGAGGAGTGGTATCTCCGTGGTGCTGAGTGGGGCTTCTATGCCAGAGACCCTGGGAGCTGGGAGGGGACAGATGGCTATGGAGCTGCCCCCTCACTTAGCATCAGAGATGCTCACCTAGCAGCCTGGGAAGGTGGCACCCACCCCAGGCCTGCATGTGGAGCAGCTCAGCAGCCCAGGGGGCCCTGCTCAAGTGCAGTGGCTCTTTGAAGAGTCCAGGGCCAGCTTCGTCTCTTTGCCTGGAACCAGCAGTTTCTTGAGCACTTAAGGGCCTCAGCTTCTTCCTGTGGGGACTGACAGTGAGTCACTCTAGCAGAGGGGTCTTCTTAGAGCCAGGTACCTCTCCCACCTGGAAGGAGTTGGGAATTTGAATTACTCTGTCTTTGAAGCCCACACTATGTGGGAGGTAAAGGGGGGAAGCATCATGGTACCCTAGACCTGGAGCCAGAGACTTGCTATTCCACTGGGAAACTCAGTTTTATTTACTCAAAGGATAACAATGCCGCCTCCTCTGAGTGAGTTGTTGTGAGGGTTAAATGTGTGATGTACGTGAACGTGCCTAAATTGTTCTGTGAATGCTACACACACATACACACACACACACACACACACACACACACACACACACACCTCCAAAGGGGCCACTGGGAATGGTCACACCACAGGGGCCTGGCCCATCTGGAGCCCTTTACTCTCATGCCCAACCCCATCTGGAGGGAAGAGTGTGTAGACCCTGCATCTCCTCTCCTTTTTCCTGGCCTGGACCACTTTGGATGCTGCCTTTCAGAGCCGGAGTTCCTAGACATCTCTGCTTAGGAACCACCTGCCTTTGCTGGGCCTTCTGCCACGTTTGGATTGAATGCATTCAGTGGCCTAAACAAGACCAAGAGAGAAATGTTTAGTTTTCCTTTTGTATCTCCAACCAACAGCCAATTGTATTTTATTTTTTCAGATTCTTGGCCCATTAGGATTCCACTGCCTGACTGGTCAAGAGAGACATAGGTGAGGGAAAGGCTTGGAGACTCTGGACTGCCCAGGCTCCAGGAGGAAGCTGAGTTTGACTTCAAGAGATCAAGGCATAAGACTAAAAAAGGCAGATAGAAAAGAGTGCCAGAAACCCCTCCAGGGCCAAGGGCATCTCCCCGCCATGTCCACAAGGCACAGGGGAGAGAAGGCACAGAGTCAGGAATGGCAAGGCACTTTCAGAGTCAGCCAGTAGGCCTCCTCATCAAATGTTGAAAACCATTCATCATTCACTCATTCATTCAACAAGCAACTTTTGCTTATCTAATCTCTGCTGGTGGATTTGGTGACCAGAAAGGAAGCTCACCATTTCACCTGGCCTGATCTTCAAACAAAAATGAGAGAATCTGGGCTCATCAGTGCTTTCAAAGATTTCCCCTAGAGTATAAACTCCATGAGCTCAAGGTCCATGTGTGTTTTTCTCCCTGCTGCATCTCTTGTGCCTAACTGTTAGTTATCACTCAATAAATATTTGTTGAATGAATAAATGGATGAATGCTTGATTGAATGAAATACCCTAATGTCAGAAAAGAGCAAATTCATACCTCCAGAGCTCTAGGGGCATGACCTGATGACTGAGCATCAAGAAAAAAATTGGAAGTCTCAGTTGTTTTCTTAACAATTCATGCAAAAAAATTGTATTTGCATCAAAATATATCCTTATTTATTTTTACTATAAAAATTATGTTTTAACTGACTCACCAAAGAGTACAATTTGCATGTACTTTGTAGTTTTGCCCCAGGCACACTGCCACATGTCCCTAGTGGTACACACAGCTGATGGTCTGGGAGCTTGGTGTCAGGTGATTTCCTGATTCCACCCCTGCATCCTGTTGCCCGAATCCTGCAACCTCCTTCTGATGCCATTCCATCCCATATGCTACCCTTTGCTCTGGCCCACTCCATGCCTAGATTCTACTCTCAGGCAAAGCGTCCCAGGTGCAGCAAGAAGTAGCACTCCTCTTGCCACGTTTTTTCTTTCATAAAACTCTAGGTGAGGCCATGAATAATTGGGTTTTTCTGGAGAGGGATTGATAATCTGTCTTTCTTGGAGCTATTACTAAGCTGGCCTGGCAAGTGGACAAGTGTTAAGAGGAGAAAATGGAGCAGTGGCCAGGGTAGGCAGTGAGCTCAAGATAATGGAGTCAAAAGCTACAGAGAGGTCCCCTTGTGGCAGCCGGGATATGAATCATGTCAGTCCTGGAGAAGAGTCATAATTCATAGCCCTCTTGCCCTCCCCCTGCAGCTGGACCTGCTCAGTCTGGACCTGGGCAATTTGACTCTCACTGCTGAGGAGGTCTTGCCCCAGGGTATGGTGGACACACTGCCACCCACCTGTGTGGAGTAATGTGAAGGTCAGCAAAGGTCCCAGTCAACAGCACCAACCTCTGAATGAGCAGCCACTGTTGAACTTACTATAAACCTAGCACAGTGCTGGGCCCTGGGGCTGGCCCCTGCCCTCCATCAGCTCACAACTGGAAATGTCCACATCCCCAGCTCTGACCTGAACTGACATCCCTCAGAATCACTCTTATCGTCCAAGGCACCTTGTTAGACTGGAAGTGTGCTACCCAGGAGGTTGAACAATCAGTCTTGTCAGGGCATTATGTACTTTGTTTGCAGAGCATTTTCATGTTCATTATGTCATCTAATCCTTAGAATCATCTTGTAAATGTATTTTGTAATATAAACTTAAGTAAGAGATTCCTCCAAGTTCACAAATCTAGAAAGTGGCAAGCTGTGATTCAAACCCAGCATTTTCTAAGAACGTTTTCTTTCCTCTACTCCATGCTTGAGAGAGAAGAGGTAAACGTTGACATGATGAGATGGCAGGAGCTGTGTGTGGAATGGGTCTCAGAAGGGGGTTCAGCTGGGCAGGATGTCACTATGGGTTGGGTGGCTCTGAGCAACTTTATGAAATCTGAGGGCCCTGGGACCCTGGAAGCCGCTGAAAAGGGAGAAGAGCTGCCAGCTGAGCCTGGGACATGTTTACCCATATTTCTTCCTGGGACTAAGACTACTAGAGATAAAATTCCCAGATGTGCATAAGGGCCTGAACACTTGGATAGTAATGACATAGAGATTAATTAGGTGGCATTTGTTTTGTTTCTTTGAATGTCTATACAGTGGCAATGAGCTTCACACTACTGGGTGCTTCTGGTCCTTGGAAGCCTGTGATCTATGAGCTACATGTGTCTTCCATGTGTTTTCTTTCTTCTGCCTGGAGAGGGGGCAAGCATCTTCCTTTGCTCGACAACTCTCCACTGTGATTAGGAAGGTACGTGCCCCCAGTACTCATTTACTATCCCTCTGACAAGGTGGTTGACTGATTGAGTGTCCCATTTGCCTCAAGGACAAACAGGGGACACAGAAGAAAGAGTACTGGCCTTTTTCAGGTACACTCTAGCCATATCATGGATGGGATTCCTATTTCCCATCACTTAAACCCTTTTTATGCCCTTTTGTTTTATACACAGATCTCTCTTTTGGTTTGGTTTTCCTGGGATGTTCATCATGGAGTTGCTGTCTTCTTGATGACAAGAAAGGTTCCCTACTGTGATTGTAGGGGTGGGGGGAGAGAAAGAGAGAGAGGGGGGTGGAGAGAGAGAGAGATTGAGAGAGAGGGGGAGATAATGATATCCCTATATCCTCAGGCTGAGCTATGAGAGTTTCCTCTAAGACCCTTGAAATCTCCAAGTTGCCTTCCGATGAGGTTCTTCATATGTCCATGATGGAAAGACAATTTCTCTAACACACACACACACACACACACACACACACAACATAGTATCTGCACAGTAAGTGTGTGGCCATCCCAGAAGGACCAGGATTAGGTGTGGCATTGATTCTAAACTCCCAAGAGCACTTCCTTTTCCCCAGCCCATCTCTCATGGAGAAGACCTGAATTCTGTTTCCCTGACAACCAGACTCCCTCTCTCCCCATGTGTTTTAATGCTGTGGTGATAAGGTGTATTTAAACCCAGAAGCCATGTTCCCATGGTGATAGAAGACCCCCAGTAAGTTGCCATGGGAACAGGAGATGGCTTTGAAAGAGGATAAAAGTAAGTCAGCTTTGCCAGTGATGACAGCAAAGTTAGAAGCAGAGAGGCTGGTGAATATGTCTCAAGAAGGCGTCAGGTCATGGGTTATGGTCCAGCTTAGTCTACCTGAGGCCAGCAGGAGGTCAGCAGGGGAAGGGGGAATGTGACAGCAAGCTTCTGGCTCTGTTTGTGAGACAACTCTGAGCAAAGCAATGTGACTGCTGGAATTTAAAGGCAAGTTCTGTCCATTTGCTCTGATTTGCTATTTTCTCTTGTCTCTCATCTTCTGAAAGGATTTTAGGAAATAGAAGAACTTGGGGGGGCAACTGAAATGTGAAGACCAGAAGAATGCGGGCATTTGTTTTCTTTAGTGGCTCCATGACATGGAAAAACTAGGTTCCTCTGAGTTCTGAGATCCGGTACCCTAGAACCAAGCCACATTACCCCTATTTTGTCGTTTCCCCAACATTTTATTATTTCCAAACATACAGCAAAGTTGAAAGCATTTTACAGTTAACACATGTATATCCATCACCCAGGTTGTACCATTAACATTTTACTATATTTGTTCTGGCACATATCTATCCATCTGTCCATCACTCTTTCCCTTTACTGATTTCACACAGCTAGTAGGTGAACTAGGATTCAAACCGGGTCAGTTCCTTGCCAAAACCTCTTTCCTTTGCATTATACCATATTTAAGGTGACCAGCCATCCCAGTTTGCCTAGGAAAGGACTAGGAGTGGTCCTGGGAAACAGAACTTGCAGGTTTGTGGGGCTTTTTTGCGGTACGCGGGCCTCTCACTGTTGTGGCGTCTCCCGTTGCGGAGCACAGGCTCCGAACGCGCAGGCTCATTGGCCATGGCTCACGGGCCCAGCCCCTCCGCGGCACATGGGATCCTCCCAGACCCGGGGCACGAACCCGTGTCCCCTGCATCGGCAGGCGGACTCCCAACCACTGCGCCACCAGGGAAGCCCCCAGAACCTGCAGTTTTAACATCAGTACAGCCCAGGGGAGTTTTACCCTGTAATCCCTACATAGTATGTTTTGAGGAATTAAAGGTGTAGTTAAGGGGGAAGGGACCCGAGGTATGCAGACATGCAGCAACTTCATGTGTAAATAACTATAAGTAGATAGAGAGACAAAACTGAGTGTTGGAGAGGATATGGAGCTACGGGAACGCTCACACAAAGCTTATACACATACCCTATGACTCAGCAATTCCACTCTTAAGTGTGCCCCCCAAAATGAGAGCATATGTCCACCAAACAACAATAACAAAACCCCAATGTGTAAAAGAATGTTCAGAGAAGCTTTATTCATGTTAGCCCAAACTAGAAACAATTCAAATATTCATCAAATATTTATTCAGGAGAATAGATAAATTCTATATATTCCTAAAATGAGCTACACAGCATTAAAAATAAGAAACCTATTGACACATGCAACAACATGGATGAATCTTCAAAACATAACGTTGAATGAAAAAAAACAGGCATGAGAGAGTACATACTGGATGATTCCATTCATATGAAAGTCTAGAAAAGACATATCTCACCATCCAGGCAGGGAGGAGGTGTTGTGGATGGGCGATTACATGGTATATTCACAAAAAAACATTCACTGAGCTGTACGGGTAAGATTAGTGTACATTTTATTGAGTGTAGGTTATATCTCAATAAAAATTTTTTCAAAAAGTTTAAAAAGGCAGACATTAGAACTCCAAAAGCAAAAATAAAAGTGAAAAGTATAGGGAGAGAGCAGTAAATGGTGGAGCTGAGAGCAAAAGCTACAGTGTGGTTGCCAGCAAGCCCAAAAGGAGCTGGAAAACACTAGAGTGCCTTACCAAATTACTCTTTCACTCCGGAAATTTGATCTGTGAGTCTGTCAGTACCAGGAATTTTACATCACACTGTGAAGAGCCAAAGCAAGTGGTTTGAAGTAGAAAGGTACTGTATTTTAAGAGTAGAAAAGTCACCTTCTGTCCTTAAACAGGAAAGAGCAAAAAGGTTTTTGTCTTGTCTGAACTGAGGAATTATTTTGTAAAAAAAAAGACATTACCCTTGGGGCAGATTCTAGGAAATTAAAATCTGGAAACAAAGGCAAAGCTGTTTCTGTCTTTCCCACCCCTGAGGAAAGAACCTAGTCTGGGAAAATTCCATCCCCCTAGCACAGGAGGGGCATCTGCTGGGGACAGATGACCTCAGATCTCAGCCCGAGTCACCTCTAACTCTGCATGTCTGGACCCAGCCCCAAGGGGGCCAGGGTTGGGGGAGCCACATCTGTGCCTTCTGTGTACCCATGCCAAGCTTTCCACCCATTTCCAGGTGCCCTAGAAAGTCAGGGACAGCAGTTTGGAGGCACTTTGAACAGAGATTTCCTCCCTGCATGTTTTGCTCCTCAGAAATGAAAAACTCACTCTGCTTTTGGTAGCTCCTGGTTCCCGCTGCAGCCATCCTCTTCAAACAAAGCCTCTCCTGCCCCACAGAGAGCTGGGGAGGACAAGGGCAGGAGATAGGTAACTACCTCATGCCCTCTGGGCCCCTCCATCCCAGATACCTCTACTGCATCATTTCATTTTGTCTGGATTAATTTTGCTTTGCTGCATGATTCTCACTTCCTGTCTGGAGCCCAAAGCACATAACTAGAGGACCCTTCCAGAGAGGAACACTAATTGTTAATACCTTTATGCCTGCTTCTCACAGTGAGAGCAGGAAAAATATATTTTCATATCACATCTATATCCATCTATATATTTTTAACATGTCATTGTGCCACTTTGCCCAGGATTGTCATTTTAAGTGGCTGTCTGGCCTCACTCCAGGGCTTGATGCATCAGGGTCAGGTGGCCTCTAAGGCAGCTGTAATGTTTATGCTGAGCTCCCAGAATGTGATGGGCTCACTTGGGGAGGTTCTGCCACATTGCAGAGCTGGAGTGAGTGGCTCTCACCTGGAAGGGCACAGCTTTTAAAGAGAAGGAGAGTTTTGTCCTTTTCCTCTCTCTCTTTTCTCTGAGAAAGAAGAAAAAACCTCTGCCTGGACTGAGGGATTATTGCAAAAGAGACTCAAGAAACACGCGTGCAAACACCCCAACCAAAGATCCCTGGGATGTGGTTATTTTTTTCTTTTTTCTTTAACTGAAGTATAGTTCATTTACAATGTTGTGTCAGTTTCTGGTGTACAGCAAAGTGATTCAGTTGTGTATGTATACATAGTCTTTTTCAGATTCTTTTCCATTATGGTTTATTACAAGATATTGAATATAGTCTCCTGTGCTATATGGTAGGACCTTGTTGTTTTTCTATTTTATGTATAGTAGTGTGTCTCTGTGAACCCCAAACTCCTAATTTATCCCCCACTCCCCACTTTCCCCTTTGGTAACCATAAGTTTTTTTTCTATGTCTGTGACCTGGAACACTATTAACTGGATTCAGAAGGCGAATGGAAATGTAGCCCTGAGTGTTTGTGCACCTAGAAGTGATTTAGGATTGAGGCAAAGAACCTCAATGTTTAAGGGCCACTGGGACCTGCAGGTGTGTCAGCCCTCCCCAGGTAACTACCTGCCCTCCTGCCTATAAGAAGGAGGCTCCATGGTTTCGGTGTGGGAGTATCAGGAGTCCTCCAGGGTCCCGAGCTTCTCTCTGGGGCCGAAGGGAATGTACCCAGAAGCGATGAAGAAGATAGATAATGGATTGTCCAGACCACAGAACACCTGGTCTTTAGACTAGGGGCTAAAGAAAGCAGAAGTGGGCTTTAAATTCTCCTATAAAGGGGCATCATCAGAACCACTCTCCTCTCTTCAACTTTGGGGACCAGGATCCAGCTCCAGCTTTTCCAGACTCTCATCTCCCTCCTCCCTCCAGGCTGGCCTGAAGCTTCCAGCTCTTGGGCAACTGTTCCTGGCCCCTCAGATTCTCTCCTATGGTACAGCCCCCCTCCCTCCAAGTGGCTATTTAGAGTCAGGGAAAGAAATGGAGGAAAAAATTCTTATTAAATATGTGTATTTCTGCTATCCCTTCTGGTGGGATAATCCCTAACAAACCACAGCTGCAGAAGACCAACTGAGCAAATGACGAAAGGATATAAATATCTTGAATTACTGTATCTCAAATTCAGTTTTCCTGCTGCAGTCCCAAAGAGCCAGATTTAATTTTTAAAAGAGACTTGAGAGAAGCTTGGGCTCCTGACAAGGCTTTAGATACACAGTAAATGAAATAAGGCCTTAAGTTGAGTCAGCAGCATTGCCCTGTGGCTGAAAGTGAATGCATGTGTTTTTGCATGTGTACACATGTGTGTGTGTGTGTGTGTGTGTGTGTGTGTTGGTGGTCAGGAAGACGAAGGCTGGAGAGCTATGAAGATGAGCTTTACCACTTAACATTCTGATTTCCACACCCCTGATATAGGACATTTGTTTACATGAGAAGGCAGGAAGGGAAATTAAACAATGATTTTCAAACCCCTCAAGAGCTATTATGTAGCAAATGCCATCCAGCTGTTCTCTACCTCCTGCGCCCATTTCCCATCTGCTGCCTATTTTAGGTGGGGCTTACAGGACAGGACCACTCAACATCTTTTGGCTGGCAAATTCCTGGGTAGTTTGGCATGTGGGTTCTGTATAGACTGTCTCCTTGGAGATGGAGTTGGCAGGACCTGGCCTTTCCAAATGGACTGGAATCTGAGTCTATACCATCTGGGTGGTAGGCTCTGCATAGCAGGTGCCTGGACCCAAAGCCAATATGAATAGTGCATTGGCCTTCTCAGGGCACAGTGCCATGCTGCTTGTGCCAGATACCAGAGTCACTCTCTGGATCCCCTGGGAGCAGTTCAGAAAAGATCAAGACTGGTGATTTGGAAGACTTCCCAGTAGGCATCTGGCCTCTAGCCATGGAAACCAAATCAAATCTTGGGCTGGAAGAATATGGTGCATGCATATGCAATTGATTCATCCATTCAACTGATATTTAAAGACCCCTATTAGGGGAAGAGTATCCATTTCAACTTGCTGGCTTGGGCTTTATTGTTGCCTATGTTAGTTTGCTCTGTGGTCATCCTAACACAGGGTAGCATAGGCTTAAATGTTATGAGTAACTTCCACTCCTGTGGCTATTTCTCAACTCCTGTGACAGACCTCTCCACTCTCAGCTTTGCCTTTACTTTTATTGGGTCAACCAGTAAGCCAGGATGAGGGACTTAGAAACTAGGTGGATGTGGCTCAGAAGGTGGATGGGATTGGGGTCATGTTTCCCATCCTCCCACATTCCAGCACTACTCTGGCCAGTGACACACCTGGAAAGCAACTATTCTGATTTCTGGTACCAGAGCTGGAGGCTTTAGATGATCTGACCACTCAGGGACCAAGAGAGATGCTATATGTTTATTATCCAGATGATCTCTCTTCCATGCCATTTATTCTACTTCCCTGGAGAGTTCTATTTATTAGTCACCCTGTGGCCATACCACGCCAAAGCTCACAGACAGAGGAGGGCCCTGGCTCCATTTTACAACTCCTTTTCACCATACCTGCTCTGTACTTTGGGCATACATCCCAGAAGCAGAAGGAGATCAGGTCTTCACCTGCTTCCATTATTGCTCTCTCCTCTTTTGATTACAGATGTTTGTTAACCTGACTTGTTCCCTTCTGAGTTCCTTGAGGGCTGCTGTGCTCATTCCCAAGGTCTTGGACTGTACTTTTCATGTAAGGAGAGCCCAATACATATTTGTTAAATGAGTGAACGAATGAATGGATTACAAAATGATACAAGTTGTACCCTCACAGCACTTTTGTTTAAAAGAAGTTGAAAGGTCAGATTTGCAAAAAAGCTACCCTTCCATTCTCCTGGATGGAAGAGAGTAGTAACTCTCATTTTGCATTCTCGAGAAGGCAGGCAGATATATTTGAACTTAATTTGCAAAGCTGCTTTAAGCCATTTTTCTATAAACCAGCCCAACAGAATGCTTCTGTCTAGGAAACAGAAAGGCCCAACAGATGTCAATGGGCTAACCTTTCCCACACCACCATCGGGACAAGAAACAGTTAGTCCTGCCAGTGTTACTTAAGCCACTATCTCTGGACTTGATCACATACCCTAGTCATTAACCATGAATCCAACTCAACCCATCCCAACACATATGGTGAAGCACTTAGACTGGGTTTCTTAATTCCTACATTTACATTGTTGTTTGACTCCCCTACCTTGGCTGTCAGGGACCATGCAACCTCTTAAAGACCCCTAGAGCATGGAAAATGTGACATCCCTGGTCTAATGCAAATAGCCCCAGGCCAGACAGATGTACCTATAAGATTGTCAAATCCCCTGCCATTTGCTTCTGTCACCTTATTGACTTTCCATTTCTTTTTTTAAATTGAAATATAGTTAATTTACAATATTATATTAATTTCAGGTATAAAGCATCAGTATTTTTACAGATTTTACTCCATTATAAATTATTACAAGATAATGACTGTAATTCCCTGTGCTGTATAATATATTCTTGTTGCTTATCTACTTTATATGTAGTAGTTTGTATCTCTTAATCCCATACCCCTAATTTACCTCTCCCCCCTTCCCTGTTGCTGTTGGTAACCACTAGTTTGTTTTCTGTATTTGTGGGTCTGTTTCCATTTTGCATATATATTTATTTGTATAATTTTTTAGATTCCACATATAAGTGATGTCATACAGTATTTGTCTTTCTCTGACTTATTTCACTAAGCAAAATGTTCTCTGTGTCCATCTACATTGCTGCAAATGGCAGAATTTCATTCTTTTTTATGGCTGAGTAATATTCCATTGTATAGATATACTACGTCTTCTTTAACCATTCAACTGTTGATGGGCACTTGGGTTGCTTCCATATCTTGGATATTATAAATAGTGCTAACTTTCCATTTCTTTTATTCTCTGCACACCTTTCTCAGCTCCACCTCTGAAGATGCAAATACTTATAAAAAATGCACTGAGTGCTTTCTATGGGCCAGCCACTGTGTTAGAAGCTTCACACATTACTGAACATCACTCTCACCACAATGTTATGAGATCAGTAGAATTATGATTTCCATTCTATGCACAAGACAAAGAGACAGAGGAAGGATGAGTCACTCATTCAAGTCACACAGCTAGTCAGTGTCAGAATTAGAGTTCAAGCCTAGGTCCTCCTAACTCTAATGGCTACTCTTTTAACCACAATACTATTTTCCAACAATTTGCTCTGATCTTGAAGTAACTTGTTCTAATTCTGGAAATTCAACTCTGGGATCATCTGCAAACCTGTCTCATGGAAAGACTAAGAGTCTCCATCACTGCTTCTCTAGTACTAGTCCTCTCCCAGTTCCCACACACCCCCAGCAAGGCTCTTCTGTGCATCATGAAAGGCATGACGAATAAATAGCAGTGGTGGGCAAATAGAAGGTGCCACAAAATACTTGTTCAGCTAATTGATTGGTTGCTGGTTTTCTACCCCAGGCAGATAGGCTATCTGGTCCTAGTTCTGGAGTCACTACTTTGTCTCCTGAAGGGTGGCTCTTGGGGTTCTTCTGATTCTCTGCCTTTTGTTTGGCAGGCTGTCACCCACCTACCCAATGCCCTGCCCACCCTCAACCACACAGGCACAGCACGCTTTACCCACTCTCATCTCTGCCTGAACTGTGTAAATTCACAGACGAGAATCTGGGAGAGTTATCCAAGTGATCCCCAACTAGTGGGGCATCTCAATGGTCAGCACACACTGGAGGCCCTTGGAGTGATGTATTTCAGCAAGCACTGGTTTCTAAGGGAAACAAAAGTGCTTGAAAAGCACTTTCTTTTTCAGGGTGAAAGTGGCCAGGTTAGGCAGAGTACACCTCTCCAGCTCCATCCCCTCCTAACAGTACAGAATCTCTCAAGAACCCAGCATTTGGGAAAGAATCCTCCTCAGTAGAATGCAAAGCTGCACTCCCCCGGCACCCTCTGACGCCACAGGCAGCCTCAGCCTCTGCCATCCTGGGGCCCTGTTTTCCACTAATATGCTCATCTTTCAACTGCTTTAGTATTTTGCTTTCCCAAGCCTCTTAATCCCTCATAATTGAATATATTTTATGCTGATGAGCAGTGGTATTAATCATGCCTCTGGGCCATGCCTAAAGGGACATTTTATTTCATTCTTTCTTAGGCCTTATACCAGCCTGTACTTTTTTCCACCTCTAGGAAATAGGCTCTCTCCATGAGGTTGCAATGTGAGCTAGAGGTGAGGAAGGACTTCCTGACCTTTTGAGACCCAGAAACTAAGCACCCCAAGGGAATAGCCTTAAAAGAGAGATTTCTAAGAATGGAGACACTCTTTTCCCTTCATTGTCATGCAACCAGCTAAGCATTTCATTTTGGAACCCTGGGGACAAATCGAATGATGCATGGATTCTTCTCTAAGGCTGAGAGTGCAAACTCTCCTATCCTACTAGGTTTCTGTATGTTCTCAAGAGGAAGACAAAACAAGAGGGGTGAGTGGGGAAGATTTACAACCTGACTGGAATTCATAAGAACACAAAGTCAGCAGAGGGTCCCCTGAAGATTAAGGATGGAGCAAAGCTTCCATTGATCTGACTTCTCCAAAGGCTTTCCTGGTGGCCACACCGTTCCGCCAGAAGCATTGTTCCCCTCAACTTCAAGGCTGGGATTTCGTTAAATTAAAAATGCATAAAGCCACAACCTTGTTTTCTTTCAATTTTAGTGCTCACGGAACTAGAAAGGATTGATATGCCAGTAATAGCAGACTAGAGGGAGAAGAATTTATGACCCCAGAAGTGCTGAGGCAAAGCAATAGAAAGAAGCATTTAAGTCTTTCTATTAAAGTAGTTCATAATAAAAAGTAATAGAAGCTGGGGTGGCAGAGGCCTTACTTATTTCATCAGTGATGTCAGCAGTCAGCAATTTGTCATGGCTGGAGAACAGGCAACACCGTCTACCCCATGAATGAGACAACAGTCAGCACAGCCTGTCAACGAAACGCCGACGGTCATCTGGGAACACGGAAATAGACAGTTTAAAGACTCACATGGAGGAGACAGGAGAGACAGCAGCCTCACTGTCTGATGCTGTAGAGCAGGGGGATCTTGGATTTCTGTCTTAGTCTTTTTGGGCTGCTGTAACAAAGTACCATGGACTAGGTAGGTGGCTTAAACAACAAGCATTCACTTGTCACAGTTCTGGAGGCTGGGAAGTCCAAGATCTTGGTGCTGGCAGATTCAGTTCATGATGAGAGTCCTCTTCTTGGCTTGTAGATGGCCACCTTCTCACTGTATCCTCACATGGAGTAGGGGGTGAGGTGGAGGGAGAAAGATTGAGAGAGAAAGAGAGAGAAAGAGAGGGCTAGCCCTCTTGAGTCTTTTATAAGAGCACTAATTCTTTTTTTTTTTTTTTTTTTTTTTTTGGTACGCGGGCCTCTCACTGTTGTGGCCTCTCCCGTTGCTGAGCACAGGCTCCGGACGCGCAGGCTCAGCGGCCATAGCTCACGGGCCCAGCCGCTTCGCAGCATGTGGGATCTTCCCGGACCAGGGAACGAACCCGTGTCCCCTGCATCGGCAGGCAGACTCTCAGCCACTGCGCCACCAGGGAATCCCCCAAGAGCACTAATTCTTGATGCAGGCTCCACCCTCATGACCTAATCACCTCCCAAAGGCCTCATCTACAAATACCATCACACTGGGGATTAGGATTTCAACATATGACTTGGCAAGAGGTGGGGAATACACAAATATGAAATCCATAACAATTTCATTGCCCTTGAAGTGCCAAAGTTTAAAATTAAACAAGAAGAAGAGAATTCAGCAGTTAACCTTAGAAAGCTGGGGTTTGTTTCTTTCCAAGTGACAGCCTCTGGAAAGTCTGGCCTAGTCATAGTAGATGTGACTCACTGTGTTTTCACATTCTTCCTTACCAAGGATATGGAGGACTTAGATGCGAACACTTTGACCTTTCCCTCTTGCTGTAAAACGACACCTTTCCTTAGCTCCTCCCGTCCTTCCCCAGAGAGAGAATGAAGCATAAATAGGCACAGATTTCCTTTAGCTTTAATTAGAAAAAAAAGCAACAACAATGAAAACCTCCTTCATTAGATCAATGTGTCCCTTTAGCGTCATCTCATTTCTTTCTTTATACACAGATGAGTTCCTCAACCCTTTGTGTACAATTTCTTTCATTTTTTTTTAATTTATTTATTTATTTTTGGCTGTGCTGGGTGTTCCTTGCTGTGTGCGGGTCCTCTCTAGTTGCAGAGAGCAGGGGCTACTCTTCGTTGCAGTGCGCGGGCCTCTCACTGCGGTGGCCTCTCCTGTTGCAGAGCACGGGATCCAGGCACGCAGGCCTAGTAGTTGTGGCTCGCAGGGTCCAGAGCGCAGGATCAGCAGCTGTGGCACAAGGGCCCAGTTGCTCCCCGGCATGTGGCATCCTCCTAGACCAGGGCTTGAACCCATGTCCCCTGCATTGGCAGGTGGACTCTCAACCACTGCGCCACCAGGGAAGCCCTGTGTACAATTTCTGACCCTGTGTCTGCTCCATCCTTTCACTGCCCAAATCCCTAGAGCCAAGCATCCAGTCTGCTAGAGCTGTTCCTGCCCAGGCCACCAGTGGTTTCCAGGCACCAAGTCCCAAGGCCCCTCAGCATCCTCTGGTGTTGTAGACACTACCTTTGCTTTTTGAAGTTCTTTTTCTCCTCCTTTGACCTCAGAAACAATATTGTGGTTCTCCTTCACATCTTTGATACAAATTTGCACATAGGGATGAACATGACCTCCTACTCCCTCATTATAGCCCTTGGGTACCTCCCTTTATTTATTGATGACTTCAGTACCTGGATATCTCTCTACTACTATGACTATGACTATGATGACAACTACTACTACTAGTATTACTACTGTCATTATCCTTGGGGACTTCAATATCTACATGATGACCCATCGAATACTCTGACTTCTCAGCTGCTTAAGCTCCATGTCTCTGATAATAATGTCCTGCCCTCACCTCAGCCTCATTCACGTGGCCACACCAAAGCCTTCCCATCAACAAACCACCTCTGAAACCTCCACTTCAAACATCACCCTCGAGGAGCACAATCTCCTGCCTTCCCCACACACTCTCATACTCCCATTCCAGAATTTCTATGACCTCATTGGAAGCCCTAATTCATTGACCCCAAGGTGGGTTTTCAGACCTCCTTATCCTCCTCATATCCTCACCAAGATAGTGGCAATTGGAATTGAGAGATAGGATATTTAAGACTTTGAATTTTCAAGGGTAGATGACTGTTGGATGTATGGAGTGAAGGAGAAGCAGACTCTTGGTATCTTGCTTGGGTGACTGGTCTCAAGAACTGAAATAGGGAATGCATGTTAAGGAAGAAAGGAGTCAATGATGAGTTTAGGTTTGGACAAGTTGAGTCAAGGTGTCTGGTGGATTCCAGCAGGCACTTGTTGTACACAAAAGTACAGAGTCAGAGACTAGGAAGTCATCAAGGTATAGGACTTCATTATCTTTCATTTATATGACAGTAGCCTCCTAATTCAACTCCCTGCTTCCAGGCATGCCCCTTCCAATCCACCCTGCATTCTAAAACACAAAATTCATCTTGTCACTGACCTATTTAAGACAATTTACCACCTCTTATTGCCTTCAAGTTACAGTTTGATATACTGGGACTTTCAAGATCTAGCCTCTGGTACCCAGCCAAGCCTAATCTTCCACCCATTCCCCATTTGCTTCCAGTTCACTAAATATGAAATATGCATTCCTTCATTTTATCTCTAGTAACCTCCTATTCAGTCTTTAAAACTCAACTCAAATGCCACTGAGTTAGCAAGGCAGAATCCCTGCTTCCACCTCTCTTGTTTCCTCCCACAGTTAGTTGTATTTACATCTTACAGCACTTACCACACTGGTTGCGTAATGCATGCAAACTCGTTCCATTAGACAGTGAACTCTTTGTGGAAAACAACTTTGCTTTGTTCCTCATTATTTCTCCCCATGTTCAGCTGAGTGCCTAGCACATCATAGATTCACCATTTGTGTTGTTGGACTGAATGAGTAAAAGCCTTTGCTGGTGCTTTGGGCCTTGATGCCACCATTCTACTCCCATGGTTTCTTTGCCAGAGAAGCCAATAAAAAATTGGTGATAAAACAATCCCTAAGGATTTTAAAGGAAAGGAGAGGAGATCATTCTGTGTTCTTATTTCTTTTCTTCTCTTAACTTCCTATATGCAAATAAACCTCTAGCTTCAATCGGACCTAAGAATCTCTACTCCTCCTCCTGCACAGCCAGAGATAAGAAGATGAAGACAAATTCCTCTAGGACCAGAGGTTTTTCTTTGCACTTCTGTTAGAATTTCAAGCAACTCAGGAGGGCAACTACCATTTTGTATGTCCTCTCAGGATACAAATAAGTGTGTGGGAACCCCTGAGACTTCTGAATTTGCGGATTTCTCCCCACAGTGCAATTTAACTGTTTTGAAAGAGTATTTTGTTGTTAAAGGATGTAAAGGAAGTATGGCTGTAGTCGTGGCTCTGCTCCTGTGTAACCCTGAGAGAAATGTTTGCTGTCACTGGGATTAAGTTTATCATTTGTAAATAAAGGGGCTTGGAATAAATCATCGCTAACATTTATCTCAAATTAAAAAGTTTATGGGACTTCCCTGATGGGGCAATGGTTAAAGAATCTGCCTGCCAATGCAGGCGATACAGGTTCGAGCCCTGGTCTGGGAAGATCCAACATGCCCCGGAGCAACTAAGCCCATGAGCCACAACTACTGAAGCCCATGCACCTAGAGCCCGTGTTCTGCAACAAGAGAAGCCACAGCAATGAGAAGCCTGTGCACTGCAACGAAGAGTAGCCCTCACTCCCCGCAACTAGAGAAACACCTGCACAGCAACGAAGACCCAGCACAGTCATAAATAAATAAATAAATAAATAAGTAATAAATAAAGGCTTATGAGGGCTCCAAGTTCCAGTAGGATAATAGTAGGTACTTAAATCCAAATCTATTCACACATCTCAAAAAAAAAAAAAATCAACAGAAGAGTAAATACACTCATAAACCAGCTATAACATAAATAGGAAGCAAAGAATAGTGTGAAATTAAAATTAAAATCATGCTCAAGTCAGGAAATAAACCAAACCAGCAGAGTCATCTGGAGAATGCATGCCAGAGAGGAGAGAGAAACAAGGGGTGGAGAAGGTGAAGGAGGTGCAGGGACCAGAAAGAGAAAGTACCACTCACAGTGGGGAAATGATGAGAAGAAGTTGGAGGCTTATTCTGAGCTCTGGCTACTGGGACATCAATTGGAAAAGGCTTGAAGATGCAAGGGCCAAAGGCATTGGTCTTGAGTAGGGGTTACTTCTGAGGGAGAAAAAGAAGACTTCCAAGGAGCATCATTTGAAGGCTTAATAGTGAAGGGAAAGAAGGAACAGGAAGTAGATATTAATGGTCATACAGAAACTAACGAGAATCACCAACTCAGAAGGCACTCCAACCCCTCTCCTATCTCAGACACCATGCAGTAAAATTGTATTTTATATCTCAACAAGAGGGTACTCTTGAACTAACAAAATTCTGGTAAGTCTTCCACTGAGATAATTTTGGTAAAACTTTTTCATCCCTGTCTTCATGCAACTGTTACTGCTAGTCTGGGAAAATAAATAGTTCAAAGTTAGCAGAAAATTACAGAGAGTATCCATACAAAGTTACTATAAAAAGAAAAATCAAAATGAGATTTTAAAATATTTCAGTTGGTGAAAATTCTCCCCCAAATCCAACCACGAAGCAGAAGAAAATTATACCACAACACCTCAACCTAGATTAAATATCCTCAAACAGGCATTTGCATATATAAAAAACAATTCAAATTAGATATTAAAAAACTGAAAACAGAAACAGACCCAAAACAGAAAGATATGAAACAAGTGTTCACTAAATTTAGAAAACAAATTGAAGAAAAAGACAAACTCATCTTAGAAATGAAAACTTAATTACAAAGGGCCCAAGAAAGAATACATTTAACTAAAAATATAATAAGAGACATTAAGGAAAGACACAAAACAGTCAAGAAAACAAAAACGATGGAAAGAAGGTGTTTAAAAAATAATTAGAGAAAAAGTAATTACTATAGAAGACAGCAAAGATAATCCAATATAGATAATTGGAGTCTCTGAAGAAGAAAAAAACAGAATAGAAATAATATTTAAACCTATCATTCAAGAAAACTTTGCAGAAATAAAAGACCAGGATATGTGCATTGAAATGCCACACAATGTACCTGGGAAAACTAACTGGAATGCTTAAGTTAGCACTATCTCGACCCAACTTAAAACTTTTATCTTGCCTTGATATTTGAAAGAAAGATTTGAAGTTAGGCTTCTCCATTTCTGCCAACAATGGAACAATATTTTCAAGAAACTCAAGAAAAGAGTGTGAGCAAAGAATTTTATATCCAACCAAGCAGTCCTTCAAATACCAAAGCTAGAAGAAAAGTTTTAAACATACAAAAATGGAGGGAAATCTGTATTCAGAAACTTTTTCTGAGGAATCGGCTAGAAGTCAAGCTTCATCTAACCAAGAGATGTCTGGGAAACTTCAAGAAAGGAGTTAGAGAAAGTACTGAATATGTTTAATTGTTGCTCTAAGATTAAAACCAATGTGGGTCAAGTGTGGAAGATCTTAATGCAAATGCTAAATGTTCTATAAAAGTAAATATAATTCAAAATTTAAAAAGACTGAGGAAGTGAGAGATAAATAAGAAAGAGAATAAACTCACTGATGGTCACATAGGTAAGTAGAGAGGAGTCAAAGGTTACATTTAAACTTAACAACCAAATAGTAAATCTCTAAGTAAGTAAAAAAGGGGTTATGGGTGTCATAAAAAGTATAAAATACTAGAACAACCATAAAAATTCTTAAATTCTGAGAGATATACAAAAAAGAAAAATAAGCAAAGAAAAAATAGAAAGGAACACAGTAAATACAACATAATGCTTATAGTAACTATAACAAAAAAGATGTCAAAGTTGGAGCCAAACCTTATTCACATTAGTAAATGTAAATGTACTTAACTTATCCATTAAAATAAAGAAATTTTTGAGTTGGCTCAAAGAGCAAAACCCTATTATGTGATGAACACAAAAGATAAATGTAAAATGAAGTAAATCAAAAATGCTAAAAATAAATTATTAGGGAATTGTATCAGGTAAATGGAAACAATAAGAAAGAAAGGTTCTGATTCTAATATCAGACAAAGTAAAATTCAGACCAATGATCTGAATAGAAAGTGCAGAAATAGTCCAAGTACACACAGAAGTTTAGTATATTATAAAGCTTATGTCACAAATCACCGATAAAAAGATGGACCTTTTAACAAATGGCATTAGAACAACTGAAGCACCTCTGAGAAAATGATAAAATTGGCTTCTTTCCTTCACATCATTAGCAGAAAAACTCCAAATGCACAAAAGATCTAAATATAAAAGATGGGACCATACAAGTACTAGACAAGGGGAAAGCCTTTCTAACTATGATTGGACATCCAGCTACAATTTAAAAAAATAAACTCATTATTTAACATTTTAAAAATCTTCCCCATGATAAAAAACACCATAAGTCTAAAGACAAGTGAGAAATTGGGAGAAAAAAATTATAATATGTATAACAGATAAAAAGCTAATATCTCTAATATATTAATATAGAGAATAAATATTTTAAAACCTTATAAAAAGTATTAAAAGTTATAAACAGTTCAACAAAAAACATGAAATGTTTCTTAAAGATATTAAAAGATATTCTACTACTATATATAAAATATATGTACATATAAAATAGGTAAACAACGACCTAATACATATAAAATAGGTAAACAACAAGGACCTACTATACAGCACAGGGAACTATACTCAATATCCTATAATAGCCTACAGTGGAAAAGAATCTGAAAAAGAACATATAGATGTATATTTATATATATATATATATGTATAACTGAATAACTTTGCTGTAAACTTGAAACGAACACAACACTGTAAATTAACAAAACCTAAATAAATAAAAAATAAATGTATGCACATACACACACAAATATTAAAAGATGTCCTACTTCATTATTAATGAAGAAAGGCAAATTAAAACTAAGTTATGGGCAGAAGAGTAAGACACGGAGATCACCTTCCTCCCCACAGATACATTAGAAATACACCTACACATGGAACAGCTCCTACAGAACACCTACTGAACACTGGCAGAAGAACTCAGACCTCCCAAAAGGCAAGAAACTCCCCACATACCTGGTCTGAGCCGAGTGGATGAAAGGCTGTTGCTGCTGCAGCCAGGAGTCAGTGCTGTGCCTCTGAGGTGGGAGATCCAATTTCAGGACACTGGTCCACAAGAGACCTCCTAGATCCACATAATATCAAATGGCAAAAATCTCCCAGAGATCTCCATCTCAACACCAACACCCACCTTCACTCAACGACCAGCAAGCTACAGTGCTGGACACCCTATGCCAAAAAACTAGCAAGACAGGAACACAACCCCACCCATTAGCAGAGAGGCTGCCTAAAAAATAATAAGGCCACAGACACCCAAAACACACCACCAGATGTGGACCTGACCACCAGAAAGACAAGATCCAGCCTCATCCACCAGAACACAGGC
This sequence comes from Platanista minor, assembly GCA_004363435.1. Lineage (NCBI taxonomy): Eukaryota > Metazoa > Chordata > Mammalia > Artiodactyla > Platanistidae > Platanista > Platanista minor. The sequence goes on from RJWK010015497.1 coordinate 35,183, forward strand.
ACTAGTCCCCTCCACCAGGAGACCTACACAACCCACTGAACCAATTTTAGCCACTGGGGACAGACACCAAAAACAATGGAAACTATGAGCCTGCAGCCTGCAAAAAGGAGACCCCAAACACAGTAAGATAAGCAAAATGAGAAGACAGAAAAACACACAGCAGATGAAGGAGCAAGATAAAAACCCACCAGACCTAACAAATGAAGAGGAAACAGGCAGTCTACCTGAAAAAGAATTCAGAATCATAATAGTAACGATGACCCAAAATCTTGGAAATAGAATAGAGAAAATGCAAGAAACATTTAATAAGGACCTAGAAGAACTAAAGAGGAAACAAGCAACGATGAACAACACAATAAATGAAAGTAAAAATACTCTAGAAGGGATCAGTAGCAGAATAACTGAGGCAGAAGAACAGATAAGTGACCTGGAAGATAAAATAGTGGAAATAACTACTGCAGAGCAGAATAAATAAAAAAGAATGAAAAGAACTGAGGACAGTCTCAGAGACCTCTGGGACAACATTAAACACACCAACATTCGAATTACAGGGGTTCCAGAAGAAGACGAGAAAAAGAAAGGGACTGAGAAAATATTTGAAGAGATTATAGTTGAAAACTTCCCTAATACAGGAAAGGAAATAGTCAATCAAGTCCAGGAAGCACAGAGAGTCCCATACAGGATAAATCTAAGGAGAAACACACCAAGACACATATTAATCAAAATGTTAAAAATTAAATACAAATAAAGCATATTAAAAGCAACAAGGGAAAAAAAAAACAAATAACACACAAGGGAATCCCCGTAAGGTTAACAGCTGATCTTTCAGCAGAAAGTCTTCAAGCAAGAAGGGACTGGCAGGACATATTTAAAGTGAAGAAGGAGAAAAACCTACAACCAAGGTTACTCTACCCAGCAAGGATCTCATTCAGATTTGATGGAGAAATTAAAACTTTTACAGACAAGCAAAAGCTGAGAGAGTTCAGCACCACCAAACCAGCTTTACAACAAATGCTAAAGGAACTTCTCTAGGCAAGAAACACAAGAGAAGGAAAAGACCTACAATAACAAACCCAAAACAATTAAGAAAATGGGAATAGGAACACACATATCAATAATTACCTTAAATGTAAATGGACTAAATGCTCAACCAAAAGACATACACTAGCTGAATAGATACAAAAACAAGACCCATATATAT
>RJWK010015498.1:0-10532 GCA_004363435.1 Platanista minor
TACCCAGAGAAAAGCATAATTCAAAAAGACACATGCACCCCAATGTTCATTGCAGCACTATTTACTATAGCCAGGACATGGAAGCAACCTAAATGCCCATCGACAGATGAATGGATAAAGATGTGGTACATATATACAATGGAATATTACTCAGCCATAAAAAGGAATGAAATTAGGTCATTTGTAGAGATGTGGATGGATCTAGAGACTGCCATACAGAGTGAAGTAAGTCAGAAAGAGGAAAACAAATATTCTATATTAATGCATATATGTGGAACCTAGATAAATGGTACAGATGAACCAGTTTGCAGGGCAGAAATAGAGACACAGATGTAGAGAACAAACATATGGACACCAAAGGGGGAAAGTGGCAGGGGGGGTTATGGTGGGATGAATTGGGAGATTGGGATTGACATATATACACTAATATGTATAAAATAGATAACTTATAAGAACCTGTTGTATAAAAATAAATTAATTTAATTTAATTTAAAAAAAGAAATTTGGTTTGTCAGTTAAAAGTCTTAGTTTACTCATCTGTAAATGGGTTAATATTAGAAGCTAATTTGTATGGTTGCTGTGAACATAAAATGAGATAAAATATTTAAGCTCATCACAGGGTTTAGCATATAGTAGTTGGCCAATAAATGCTATCATTTAGGAATTCTCCTGCCAAAACCTGGAGATTCTATGTAGGAGCTCATTCATTCATTCATTATCTTGTATTTGCTGTTGGAGCATAATGCTCTATATATACCTGGGAACATAGCTGTGAAAAAGATAAATGTGGTCTTAATGTTCTTGGGTCCTATAACACGGTAACAAATTACAACTGATAAGTATCTGGCACACAATGCACACTCAATGTGTAATTAAGCACACAGAGAGAGATAATATGAGCGTTTATAAAAGGAAGCTTGATTGGATCTGCAAGAACAGGAAGAATTCTCTAGGGAAAAAAAGGTTAAGCAAAGACCTGAAGGATAAGCCAGTGATTTACATGGAGACAAGAGGAAGGTGGTTCCATGGCAGAGGAAATTTGTGTGAAAGTCCCATAAAAGAGAAAGCATAGCTTTTTGAAAGAGTGTATTGATGAACAACACCAGGTAAATGTGGAGTCCTGTCACGCAAGGCCTCACAAACTGCATCAGAGATTTAGGGCCTGTTCCTAAGAGTAATGGGTGGCTAGGAATATTTTAATAATTAAAATGATCAGCTTTTCATATTGAATTGTTTTCCTTGGTAGCAGCATGGAAAATGGACCGAAGAGACCAAGATTTTAAGCTGGGAGACCCGCTGGGAATCTAATGCTTTCATCAGGTGAGAGAATGTAGTGGCTTAGATGAGCATACGGAGGTAGTAGAAGTGGAGTAAAGTGGATGATTCAAGAAAGGTGGTAGAATCCACTTAACTAAATAATGTCAAATTAAATACAGATAGGCAAGGTGCTAGATGATAAATTTGTTTAGAATGAGATCCAAGTCAGCCACTGAGAGACAATTGGAAGTCTCTGGCCTCCCTTTACCTAAAGGAATGGGAGAATCAGGAAGAGATTCCAAATTACTATCAAGTGGCTGAGATTCAGGATGCAAGGCAAGACCTCCAGTTCCCATGGAGAGCTAAGGGATCAATCTGTAGGATGTCAGTGGTATAAAGACTAGGGAAATGGGGAGATAGACTGATGAGGGGAAGTTGTGGGATGCTTGCTACATTCTTCATGAAAACAAAAAAAACTTTTAATCTGCTATCGAAATTGGTTTTATTCCTTCATGTTCCAAGTTCCAAAGCACTTCCAATTACCTTGTATTTTTGAAGACCATGAAGCTCAACATCTCAAGTTCATTTTTTAAAATACTGTTTTAATCCATTGTAAGATTTTTTTCAAAAGTACTGCATGTCAGTGGGCAAATTAATAAGGAAGAATAATTTTAGAATATCACACTGTTTTTATTTAAAAGGAGAAAAAACATGCTTTGATATGATATTTCCAGACTAGAATCAGAAAACCAAGTTTATTCTTCATTTCCTAAAAGAGCATTTTCCTGCTTTAAAATACTCAGAAATTTTGCATTTGGTATGTGGCTGGCTTTGCAGCCCTAAATTAATGACTACAATTTGGAAATGTTAATTAAAATGACAACATTTTTCTATAGATCTTAGCAAGAGACTTTTATATTTACCTTGTAGCTGCAGTTTGTCTTCTAAGATTCAGAGATAATATCTGGGTGTCATTAAGATGGATCCATCAACACTTTTGACATGATAGATAACTTTGGGAGCTGGTAATGGGCATTTGAGCCATCCACCTCTGGGTCACTAGTTCAGATATGTCTCAGTCTAAGAATGAATGAGACATTATTCTCCCAGTGCTATGAAGAACATTCTCTTGGATAAACCTGCAATGTGTGGCCAATTTCTAGGACAAAGCTGATCTAATTACAATGCCATATCACATTAATTTCCCTATTTTGAAACAATGTAAGCAGCTCTTTGAAAATGATGCAAAGAAAATGATGCATATCTTTTTTTTTTAATATAATAGAACCAAATCTATTGATGTTTACTTTTAGGTAAACATCGGCAGAAAATCTGAGAAAAAAGATAAACTGGCCTTATTTCTTAGTGAGTTACTTTATCTCTTCCACTGCTACTGACGATACACCAGGTTTGGAGAGGACACAGATTGAAACAAGCCCAAGTAGTATTGGCTATTCCTCACATGACCTGGAAAACTGTTGTCGTGGGATCATGGTGGAAAGGAAGGAAGTCATACCCTATATAATTACTACAAGTCTTTGACATTTGCCTCATTCTGCTCATCTATAAATTGAGAATGATAATAATGGCATCAGCTCCTAGGCTTGTTACGAATATTGAATAAAACAATGCCTGCAAAATCTTAGACTATTGCCTGGCTCAATAAATAGATCATGATGAAAACAATGACGATGATGATGCTGTTGCTTCAGCTGCTGCTGTTGCTGATGATGATGAGGAGAAAAACAGAGTGTATTTGACCTATGGGGTCATTTTGTGCTTGTATGGGAAAAAAATGATAAGACAAACTACATGGTTGAAGCAAACATAAAACGTTAGGGCACTAAACAATCAGTTACAGATACTTTAAAGGAAAGTACATGAAGGGTGAAGGTCTACCTCACAACTTGACCTTTAGTCATCTTGCAACCATGTAATTCTTAATTTTATAAAGAACAATCTCCCTTCTCAGAACACACTCTCTGATGTTCATTTTGTATTCATACAGAGGATGCTCAGTGTGGCAGATCCTCTGGAGTTCTGAAGTCAGTGCATAGAAAAGAAAGGGTACCAAATTCTTGCTCAAAAGAGCAGCAATGAATTCTAATTCTGCCACTTCTTTGAAATATGGTCTTAGACTATTGCAACCATTTTAGGATTCAATTCTCCAATCCTTAAAATAAGGATATTAATAGCTACCTATTACTGATTGCCTACTATAAACCAGCCCAGGTATGCTACATTTTTAAATGTCTTTTCTTTAAAATATGTCTGAGAAAGAATTTTGTAAACTGTAAATGCAGCAATCCATATTTCCACATTTAACAATCAAGGGAGGTACCATGAAGGAGTAAGGATTAGAAAATCAGTAATTATGAAAGTGTATTTTGGCAATTAGCATTCAGGGATAGAAATAAATGACATTTCTTCCAGTTAATTTCTCTGGAGTCCTAGATAAAGCTCTCCCAGAAGCTGACCTTGAGTCAAGCGTTTGGATGCAAAAATTTCATAAAGGAAACATGCCTAGGAAAAAGCAGTAACCTCTGACAGGAAATAGGACAGATAAAAGGAAAAGCCAAATCAGGTTCAATTTCAGGGGAAGTCTCAGATTCAGCCTCAGCATTCAGGAAGCTCCAGAAGAGTCTTGTTCAATAGAGTTTTATATGATGATGAAAATGTTCTATACCTGCACTGTATGAGCACTTGAAATGTGGCTGGTACATCGGAGAAAGTTTTTTTTTTTTTTTTCCCTAGGGACTCACAATGTTGTAATCAAGGGGTTGGCTAGACAATGTTCCCATCCTTGTACTCAATTAGGAAATATTCTACTTAACTCACTTTGGTTGCTGACAGAATTAATTCATTTCCTTGTGACTGTATGACCAAGGGCCTTAGTTTCTGGCTGTCAGCTGGAGACCACAGTCAGGTCCTAGATGCTGCCCACAGTTCTCTTCCATGTGGCCTTTCCCATAGGCAGTTCACAATGGGGCCACTTGCTTCTTCAAGGCCAATGGGAGAATCTCTCTCTCTCACACCCTCTCATTCAGCTAAGACATATAACCAGATCTAATTAAGGAAGTTTGATCCCATCACCTTTGTTTTTCATATTCTATTGAACAAAAGCAAGTTACAGGTTCTGGTCACATTCAGGTGAGGGAACTATTAAGGGAATGACTCAGTAGGGGCCCTCTTAAGGTTTATCCACAATATCTCTTCATTTTAACACTGGATATTTTAAAAAGAATATAGAATACATTATCCCATTGAATCTTCACAAAAAGTACTATAAATTAGCTAAATTGAGGATTATTATCAATATTTTTAAACAAAGAGAAGAAAACTGAGGTTAAGCAAGTGTAAACCACTTGTCCACAATGCATAGGTTGTTATTAGCAAAGCTGAGCATCCATAAATTTTTATTTTCAATCCTTTTTCTGCCACATCATGTTATACTACAGTGATTCCCAAATTTCAGTCACTTGAGAGCCATCTTCACAAATTTTACCTATCCGCAGGCTGACCTAATGCTATATAGGTAGTTATTTCAAAAATAGTTTATTTTCTTTGTTTAAATACATTAATTTTAATAATAATATTGGTTCTACAAATGAAAGACATCAGTTGTCATAAAAAGAAAAAGATAAATATACAGATATTAAAGTTAATATTATTTGTTTGTGTCCTACTTAAATTCATATTGCATGCAGCTAGTATATGCCATGCAGGGGAAAAATTATTAACAAGTACATTGTAGAATATCTCAAAAGGCATCCTCCCTTCTGTTCCTAATTTTAACTTGCAAGGAGGATTTGGGGTGTACAGGAATGTATTTCTAATTTCCAAAGAAGATATGTTGTCTATAAGGTAGCAAGGAGCCCAGCACATGCTCTGGACACTCCTCCTCTGGCTGCCTCAAAAAACAAGAGTGGTGTCTCTCCACAGGAACTGGTGTGACTTGGAATGAGGGAACATCAATAGAAGAAAATGCAATTAGCTAATATAATTAACTCCAGCACATTTAGCACATCTTTTCTTCCTATCTCCAAGTTATACAAAGCTCTATGTATTTTGCCTATCAAGAAATGCAAACATGTTGTAACTTCCTCCTCCCTCTTTCCTTCAACTTCTTTCCTCACAAATTTGGAGAATCGCAGGGAGAAGACTTATCCTTATACTTTTTCTTTCCATCGTTTTTCCACAAATGAGTTGTCCCAAGGCTCCACTTCTCTAGAGATGGCTCTGTTTCTGTTCAAATTCACTCTAAAAAGCTTCCATCATACTCTTTCATGTCATCTGCTTTTAGTGTTGTTGTTTTTTTGTTTTTTGTTTTTTTTTGCAGTACGCAGGCCTCTCACTGTTGTGGCCTCTCCCGTTGCGGAGCGCAGGCTCAGCGGCCATGGCTCACGGGCCCAGCCGCTCCGCGGCATGTGGGATCTTCCCGGACCGGGGCATCGGCAGGCGAACTCTCAACTACTGCGCCACCAGGGAAACCCTAGTGTTGCTTTTTAATGGAGATTCCCACAATTGTATTTGCTACTGAAACTTGATTCTATCAGGCTTACCACATACTACTAGGATTATGCTTTCCCAAATTAGCATACAAATCTTAAACTCATATTTTGTCACAACAAATGGGACAGATATGCTAATTCTATTCTCTTATCTTCACTTAGTTTACTGATGGGAAGTAAGGTTTATAAAAAATAAATATAAATGTACTGAGACAGAACAAATATGCTGCTTATGTATAAAAAGCATGTTTGAATAGTTGACCAACCCCAGCTAGTTTCTCCATAATTCTCTTAACCACTAAAGAAACAAGGAAGGAAACATTTACCTGGGTGTAGGAGAAGGTAGGAACCCCACAATATCAGTACTGCCTATAACATCAAGATGGGCCATTTACATCAAGAATAGTAGCAACAGCTGATATTTGCATTGGAAAGCTCTTCTGCATTAATGCCATGCTTGTATTTGATCCTTGGCATAACCCTGATATGTATTTGCTTGACCCATGAACCCTGAAATAAATCAAATCCTTCATGCAAACCTGAAATATAGGTTTGGGATAATGACCTCTGAATGATTATTTGCCACTAGTAAGAATCTTCCTGTTTGTTTGCCTACTAGATCTATTGCTAATTGCTTGTATCACCTTGAATAGTTGACTTCTTAATACCAAAACCCAATGTCTACTTCTGAAGCATCTATTTATTTCAATGACCCTTGTAGACTTTCTCTTCCAGTTTTCTGCCCCACCCCAACTGCAACTTTGCACACTCCTTTAATTTTTGTGCATCCAAACTTTGACAAGAAACACATCCTGCATTAGCCTTATCTTGATGTAATTGACAGACTAGACTATCGTAATTACCCTCTGGAAGGATCAGAGTTTGTAGCTATACATGAGCATGTTTATACTCATGAGTTGAACATAGTTACTGTGAATGACCAGATTAAGAATAAGTTTATAGGAGTTGGTGGTTGAAGTGGAGGAGAGGAAAGATTACCAAAAGTAAAGAAGCCCTAGCTAGCTATTAAGTGGTTGGTAAATAATCCATTTTGATCTTAAAGTCACTAAAGGTGAAAAGGAATTAGTGCTAGGAAAACAATGAATCAAGTGCTAAACTTATAAGTTAATAAGTTTACTATATAAAAGCAAAAAGGGATGCTACCATATGTAAAGTTGTAATGGCATGGATTTTCCCAGAGACTGTAACACTAACCCTTACAACTTTCTAAAAAGCTTCTGATTCTCTATCTAGATTTCTTTCTTCTGAATCAGATGGAGATGGGTATAAATCTCAACTCTATTATTTAATACTGTGTTCATTTGGCAGGTTGGTCTACGTTTTCTGCCATGTAAGATAGCAATGCTAATTCCTACCTATTAGCAATGTTAGACAAATCAAACAAGGTTATGTATGGAAAATGTAATTTCTTCTTGTTGGAACCTGTTCTTAGGAAGATCTTAGGAACTTTCACTAAGATGCCTATCCCAGAAGCATTTTCCTGTGACCTTAGGTAAGCTAGGTAATCTTTGGTAAGCAGTTTATTTAACACAGATACTATTTTTCAGGGATGATTCTGGACTAAATATCATACATATATGCAAAGTGCCTTGGATCTAGTGTATACTCAAAATTAAATAGAAAGATATGTCAATGTCTTAATGATATCCTCAAGGACAAATTCAGTTGGTAGAGGGTTGGCATTGATTCCAAACCACCAAGGTATTCCTACACTTTCCAGCAAAATAGACAGGTTTTACTTCTGAAAAATGACTAAAATGAGGAAGGTAGGTATTTATGTATGCCTATTGTAGTATTTCGTTCCTCCCTCTTTTCCAGCTCCTTAACTCTCTCTCCAAATAGACAAGAAAACCCATTCTTTAACCTTTCATTCCCTCAAACTCTCTTCTAGTTTGCAGTTTAGATCAATAGTCTTTTATATGTAGTGCTTTTTGTTGAGTCAAAGTATCCTTGACCCCTCCTTTGGAAAAGACTGTGTGTGTTTGTATGTGAAAGTAAGTGGAGAAGCCTGGGAGTAGAGGGGTCTGGGAGTAGAGGGGCCTGGGAGTAGAGGGGTTGCTGATGGAAAATTAGGGCAAAAACTAGTCAACACTGGTAAGAAGACAAAATAACAGCAAGCTAGATTTTTCCCTATGAAAGGGAAGTCTCAGTTTAGCATTCATAAATGATGCTTTATGAGATGATAGAAACACTCAAAATCCTCACAGATATAGAATAGGTACAGAGTAAACTTTTTATAATGTGAGAGAGTAGACGAAACACATTATAAATCAGTGTCGTCTACATGTCATTCCACAAACATTTAGGGGTACCTAATATCTGTGCCAATTGCAATACTAGGCAGATGGATTTGAGCAAAGTCTTTGTCCTCCAAAGGCTCACAACCAAGTGAAAGAGATACACACATGAATAACTGCTTATTAACATGTTATCTGGATCCAATTGCCCTGCACAAAGAAAATGAGAAAAAAAATGCATGACTCTGAGGAAATAGTGCCTGGATTCAGTGCTTAGGCTCATGGTAAAATCATTAGGGACTACATAAAAATGTATTAAAAAGTAAATAAAAGCCACTCATAAATTCACCTCCAGTAGGTGCTATAATTAGTTTGCTAGGGCTGTCATAAGAAAGTACCATAGTCTTAAACAACAGAAATTTATTGTCTTATAATTCTGGAGGCTGGAAGTCCAAGATCAAGATATTGACAGGGTTGGTTTCTTCTGAGGCCTCTCTTCTTGGCTTGAACACAGCCATTTTCTCCCTGTGTCTTCACATTGTTTTTCCTCAGTTTATGTGTCCATGTGCCAGTCTCTTCTTCTTACATGGACACCGGTCATGTTGGATTAGGGCCTGCTCTAATGACCTTATTTAACTTTAATTACTTCTTTAAAGACCTCATCTCCAAATATAATCACATTGTGAGGTACTAGGGAATATGAATTTAGGAAGGACATATGTAATGCATAATAGGTACATGCTTTAATATTTTGATATACTTTTCTTTAATATTTGTACAAATACATATTTTAAATGTATATGCATGTAAACAAAACTTGGATGAAAAAAACTTAAAATATCCATCTATTTTCTTGTAACGTTCTAAAGGCAATTATTTCCATGTATCTTCAAATATTCTGTGAAAACTTCATTTTGATATCTGAGTATTTTTTGTGTACCTATACCATTTCCTTATTGAAAATTTAAATTGTATCTGCTTTTTGACATTATAAATGATGTTATCATTAAAAAAAATGGTATATAATTCCTTGATTACAATTGTTGTTTGGTCAAATTTCTCAAAGTAGTATTATTGCATCAAAAGTATGCATACTTTAAAGGGTTTTCATAAATGTTTTGGTAAATTATTTTCTGGAAAGGACATACCATTCACATGCTTCCTAGTTGCACACATCAGTGCTGGTTTAACATGTTTCATTTAGAAATGTAATATGAAAACTCAGTCAAAATAAAAATAACATCTGTGCAGTTTTCAGAGAAGGGAAACAATAAGTGGGTATCTCACCAAGAAAAAGTACAGTCAGTTGACTACTACAGAGCTTCTACCTTAATGAATTCACTAAAATCCAAGCATAGGTTCTTAATGTGGCTAAATCATTTGTTAAACATACTATGAAGTATACATGGCTGAGACAGAATTGGAACCTGGGTCTCTTCTTAGTAGTCAGTGAATGTGTCGCAGGGACAGGGATGTTTTTACAGCACCCTTGCATAATTAGTTGAATGTGCTGTAAACTCAAGGGAAAAAAAGGACTATAATGTATATGGATGAGACCAATTTTTTACTATTTAATTTAAAAGTAAGAATGAGAGTTCAGTGTAGGTTTGCCTTACATAATGTATTATAACATTTGCAACCCAAAATTTGTGAAATCATTTGTCTCTCTGAAAGACAAAAAGACATTCAAAGTTCCTGCATCTGCATAAAATCAGGAAACAAAAAGTAAAATTGAATCTTTTTAGACTAAGAAAATAAAATATGATTTAACTCTATTTAAGTTTGAAAGCATTATGTATGCAAAGTTTAACCTAATCTCAGAACTCAACAGTAAAAGGTTAAAAAAAAAAGGAAGTCTTGTATTTATATATTTCTTGCAATAAATTTGGGGATAAGAATACAGAGGGCTATTCTGAGGCTATTTCAATTTCTTTTATTAATTCATTCAGCAAGGTTTAATTAAATAAGGATTTATTTTTAGCACTTGTTATCAAGATGATTAGACATTGTCACTGCCCTCAAGTGAGGGTTAGTTATTGCTATCATGGGGTTCAAAGAAATTAGGGCAGAGCAAGGTGATAAGAACCTTGCAGTGATGGAAGTGGAGGAGTTAAAGTGTGATTTATTCTTTCTGGAGGTTTTGGTTGTAAACTCTATGAAGGCCAAGATTAGTGTCTGTCCTTTTACAGCTGCATCCCCAGCACCTAGCATAATGTCATTCTCTATGTTAAAAATAAATAAGTAAATAGGTACAAAAATTTATTTAGAGTATTCTAATTTTGTAATCAAAATAATAAAAAAAGGCCGACTGAATGTGAAACATCACAGATGAAGAAAAGTTGCAGATGAGTCCTTCATTAGTATGAGAAAGTTTTATTATTAATTTTGAAATTTTATGTAATAGCTGATCATTTAAAAATTTAATCATATTTTTAAACAATTATTGTAGTATAATTGGCATACAATAAGCTACAAATATTTAAACTGTAAAATAAATAAATAAATA
>RJWK010015498.1:10632-36485 GCA_004363435.1 Platanista minor
TATATATATATATATATATATATATATATATATATATATATATATATATATATATAAAATGAAATACTATTCAGCCATTAAAAAAAGAATGAAATTTTGCCATTTGCAGCAACATGGATGGACTTGGAGTGCATTATACTAAGTGAAATAAGTCAGGCAGAGAAAGACAAATACTGTATGATATCACTTATATGTGGAATCTAAAAAAGTACAACAAACTAGTGAATTTAACAACAACAAAAATAAAAGAAGCAGACTTACAGAGATAGAGAACAAATTAGTGGTAACCAGTGAAAGGGAGGGGAAATATGAGGTGAGAGAGTAAGAGGTACAAACTATTGCATGTAAGATAAGCTCAAGGATGTATTGTAAAACACAGGAAATGTAGCCAATATTTTGTAATAACTGTAAGTGGAAAGTAACCTTTTAAAATTATATAAAAAATTTAAAGATTGGTAAATTACTGCAAAAAATGAAATGTATCTTTAATTATTAAATAAATTTTATTTATATCACTATAGTAGCTGTACCTGTAGCTGTACCCAGTGACTATTGAAAGGTTTCTTGAAACCTCAGGAATATTAGCATTCAAATTTAAGTTTCCATGTTATTAATTTGATTATCCCTCCTTATAGAAATGAAAACTGAAAGTGTGTACTGAGCAATCAGAGAACTCTAGCATAGATTGTTTCCAATTCTTCCTAACTAACACTAACAGATTCATATTCTCAACCTACCAGTTTCATCCTTACAATTCTCCTGACTTTCAAAGTCCCTTTAAATTGAACCCATCCCAGAAATTTGCATGAAGATGGTGGAGTAAGAAGACCCTGAGCTCACTTCTCCCCCATGAACTAGCAATAGAGAAATCCTCCCTGAGAATTACCTGAAGACTAACAGAATGGCTCTTCTACAACCAAGGTTATAAAGAAAGAAGTAGCCTCTGGTGGGAAAGGAGAAGTGAACTAATTAGGACCCACACCGTGGGTGGGTGATCCAGAAGAGAAGAGGGATAACAGAGGCTGAAGGATCCTCTCTAAGGAGCAAGGTGTTAAGCCCCCTAATGGGAACCCCAAACCTCAGGTCTGGCACTGGGAAGGCCAGCCAACCTAGCTGGTTTGAAAACTAATGTGCTTACCAGAGAGCTGTAATGAACCTAGACTCAGCCCTTGAAGAGAGCACATGCAGAATTTCTTGCTCCTAGTCCCAGAATAGAAGCAACAGGTTGAGAATTTGTTGTGCTCTGGCCAACCTGACAGAACCTCCCCATCATGCCCCCTAGCCTGCACAGGGCTCCTGCTCCAGGCCCTCTTGCTCTGACACTGCTCTCAAACAAGGTGGAAACCAACATTTTGCCCAGGGAGAAGTGGAGCTAGCTCAGATTTATGGCTGCTGTTCTTGGGGCCTAGGCTACGACCCCAACAAAGGCAGAGACTGCCATCACATCAGGGAGAAGCAGAACTAACTTAGATTTGCAGCAGTAGTCCCTTGGGCCCTGACCCCACCACTGACTAAGGTGAAGACTGCCAACTCTCTGGGAAGAAGTGGAGCTAGATCAGATTTGTGGCAGCAGTTCCTGGAACCTTGGCTATGATCCCAACCAAGGTAGAGACTGCCAGAACACCAAGGTGTGGAGGAACTAGCTTAGTACTATGGCTCTAGCCTCTCAGTCCTGGCCCTGACCTCATCAAGGCAGAGATAGCCATCACACAGGTGAGAAACAGAGCTAGCTTAGAACCCTGGCTCCAGCTTCTTAGACCCTGGCCCCACCCCAGACCATGCCCCTGACTAAGGTGGATGCCAGCATTATGCCAGGGATAAGTAAAGTTAGCTCATATTTTAGTTAGGAACCCCTTGGACCCCAGATCCACGTGCTGACAGGGCAGTGACTGTCATCAAGCCTGGAGAAGCACTGGCTCATACCTTGCTCCAGCTCTAGCCCTTCTCACTCCCTCCCTAGGCCTCACCATGGTGGCAGCCACTAGCACATCCCACCAAAACCACTAGGAACATGTGGAAAAGTATAGAGCCACATACAAGGGAACCCCCATAAGACTATCAACTGATTTTCAGCAGAAACTTTCCAAGCCAGAAGGGAGTGACATGACATATTTAAAGTACTAAAAGGAAAAAACAAAACAAAACAAAACAAAAAACTACAACAAAGAACACACTACCAAGCAAGGTTATCATTCAGAATTGAAGGATATTTTCTGAGACAATGAAAAACCAAAAGGGTTTATCACCACTAAACGGGCCTTCAAGAAATATTAAAAGATCTTCTTCTAGTGAAAAAGAAACGGTTATAACAAGTTTTCTTTAATTTGAGGAAAAAAATCACCAGTAAAGGTAAATGTATAGTAAAGGCAGTTGATCAACCACTTAAATAAGCTAGTACAAAGATTGAAAAACAAAAATTGTAAAGTCAACTATAACAACAATAAACAATTAAGTAATATACCTAAGATGTAAAATATGATACCTAAACATAAAACATAGGGAGGAGGAGTAAAAAGGAGACACCTTTAGGAATATGTTTGAACTTAAATGACTATTAGCCTAAGACTAATTGATATATTTATTGGTTGATATAATTAACCTCATGGTAACCACAAATCAAAATACTACAAAAGACATACAAAAGACAAACAGAAAGAGATGCAAACATAGTAATAAATTTTAAAAAAATTATCAAAACACAAGGGAAGAGACTAAAAGCAGAATAAAAGAACAGAGAACTACAAAAACATCCAGAATGCTGGCAATAAGCACATATTTATTAATAATCGTTTTAAATATAAGTAGACTAAATTTGCCAATCAAAAGACATAGGGTGGCTGATTGGATTAAAAAGAAAAAGACCCCTCTCCATCCTGCCTACAAGAGACTCACTTTAGAGCTAAAAACACACATACACTGAAATTGAAGGGATGGAGAAAGATATTCCATGCAAATGGAAACAAAAAGAAGCCACAGTATCAATACCTATATCAGATAAAATAGACTTTAAAACAAAATTCATAACAAGGGACAAAGAAGGGAATTAATAATGATAAGTGAGATAATCCAAGAAGGAAATATATATATATATATATATATATATATATATATATATACACCTAATAAAGGAAGACCTAAACATATAAAGAAAATATTAACAGACATAAAGGAGAAATTGACAGTAATACAATAATAGTGGGGTATTTTATTATTTTTTTATTAAATTTACTTATTTATCATTTTTGGCTGTGTTGGGTTTTTGTTGCTGCACGTGGGGTTTCTCTAGTTGTGATGAGCTGGGACTACTCTTCGTTGCACTGTATGGGCTTCTCATTGCAGTGGCTTCTCGTGTTGCAGAGCATGGGCTCTAGGCATGCAAGCTTCAGTAGTTGTGGCACGTGGGCTCAGTAGTTGTGGTTCATGGGCTCTAGAGCTCAGGCTCAGTAGTTTTGGCACACGGGCTTAGTTTCTCTGAGACATTTGGGATCTTCCTAGACCAGGGATCGAAACTGTGTTCCCTGCATTGTCAGGCAGATTCTTAACCACTGCACCACCAGGGAAGCCCCAATAGTGGGGTATTTTATTATTCTACTTTCATAAATAAATAGGTCATCCAGAAAATTAATAAGGATACCGTGGTCCTAAATGACACATTGGACCAGATAAACTTAATAGATATCTGCAAAACATTCTATCCAAAAGCAGCAGAATACACATTATTTTCAAGTACACATGGAACTTTCTCCAGGATAGATCACATGCTAAACTACAAACAAGTCTCAATAAATTTAATAAGATTTAAATTATCTGAGATATCTTTTTTTTTTAGCCCAACCATATGAAAATAGACATCAGTTAGGAAGAAAACTGGAAAAAAACCCACAAAAATATAGAGACTTAACAACATGCTACTAAACAACCAATGGGTCAATGAAGAAATCAAAATGGAAATTAAAAAAATACATTGAGATGAATGAAAATAGGAATACAACTTTCTAAAATCCAAGGGGTGAAGTGAAAGCAGTTCCAAAAGGGAACATTAAAGCAGTAAAGGCTTACCTCAGGAAACAAGAGAAATCTCAAATAAACAACCTAACTTTCCATCTGATGTACTTAGAAAAAGAAGAGCAAACAAAGTCTAAAGTCATCAAAAGGAAGAAAATAATAAATAATGGAAATAAATAAAATAGAGATAAAAAAATAGAAAAGCCCAATGAAACCCAAAGCTGAATATTTGAAAAGATAAAAAATGGATAAACCTTGAGCTAGGCTCATTAAGAAAAAAAGAGAGGAGGTCAAAATAAACAAAATTATAAATGAAAGAAGATACAACCAATATTAAAAAATTACACAAAGTCATAAAGGAGTATTATGAGTAGTTAAATGCAACAAATTGCACAACATGGAAGAAATAAATAAGTGCCTAGAAACATACAACCTTCCAAGACTGAATCAGGAAAAAGTAGAAAATCAATGACTAGTAGTAAAATTGAATCAGCAATAAAAACTCTCAACAAACAAAAATCTAAGACAAGACAGAGCTTCACAGTGGAATTCTATTAAACATTTAAAGTTGAGTTAATACCTATCCCTTTCAAACTATTCCCAAATATTTAAGAGGCAGAAACACTTCCAAACTCATTATATGAGGCCAACATCACCCTGGTACCAAATCCGGACAAAGATGCTGAAAAGGAAAAAGAAAGATACATGCCAATATCTCTGATGAACATAGATGCAATAATTCTCAACAAAACATTAGCAAACCAAATTTAACTATAGAGTAAAATGATCATATGATGGTCTAATGTGATTTCTCCTAGGAATTCAAGGATGGTTCAATATCCACAAATCAATCAACGTGATAAACTACATTAACAAAACAAAGAATAAAATCACATGAGAATCCCAAATGATGCAGGAAAAGCATTTGACAAAATTCAACATTCATTCATAATTAAAACTCTCAACTTTGGTATAGAGGGAACAAACCTGAACATAATAATGCCATGTATGACAAACCCACAGCTGATATCATATTCAAAGGTGAAAAGCTGGGCTTCCCTGGGGGCACAGTGGTTGAGAGTCTGCCTGCCAAAGCAGGGGACACAGGTTCATGCCTCGGTCCGGGAAGATCCCACATGCCACGGAGCGTCTGGGCCCGTGAGCCATGGTCACTGAGCCTGCACATCCAGAGCCTGTGCTCTGCAACGGGAGAGGCCACAACAGTGAGAGGCCCACATACTGCAAAAGAAAGGTGAAAAGCTGAAGTCTTTTCCCCTAAGATCAGGAAAAAGACAGATGCCCACTCTCACTACTTTTATTTAGCATAGCACTGGAAGTCCTATTCACAGCAATCAGACAAGGAAAAGAAATAAAAGACATCTAAATAGAAAGAAAGCATAAAATTGTCACTGTTTGAAGAGGAAATGATATAGAAAACCCTAAAGTGTCCACAAACAAGCAAACAAAAACTATTAGACATAAGAAACAAATCCAGTAAAGTTTCAGGAAGCAAGATTAATATAAAGCAATTTGTTGCATATCTATACACTAATAATAAACTATCAGAAAGAGAAATCAAGAAAACTGCCCAATTTACAATTGAATCAAAAATAACAAACTACCTTGGAATAAATTTCACCAAGGAGATGAAAGCCCTGTATTCTGAACACTAAAGACAGTGATATAGGAAACTGAAGATGATACACATAAATAGAAATATATCTCAAGCTCATGAGTTGGATGGATGAATTAATATTGTTAAAATATCCATACCACACAAAGCAGTCTTCAGATTTAATGTGGTCCCTACAAAATACACATGACATTTTTCACAGCCAAGAAGATATAATCCTAAAATTTGTAAGGAATCACAGAAGACCCTGGTCTTGAGCAAAAAGAACTAAAATGGAGGTATGAGGCTTCCTGTTTCAGACTATACTACAAAGCTACAGTAATCAAAACACTATGGTACTGACACAAAAATAGACACATACCTGAATGAAACAGAATACAGAGCCCAGATATAAACCCACACTCATGCAGTCAATTAATCTATGGCAAAGGAGGCAAGAGTATGCAGTGGGGAAGTTACAGTCTCTTAAATAAATGGTGCTGGCTAAACTGGACAACTGCATGTAAAATAATTAAATATAATATTTCTCACACCATATACAAAAATAAGTTAAAATGCATTAAAGACCTAAATGTAAAACTATAAAACCCCTAGAAGAAAACAAGAGTGCACTCTTTGACATTGGTCTTAGCAATTTTTTGGATCTATCTCATCAGACAAGGGAAACAAAAGCAAAAATAAATGAGTGGGACCCAATCACACCAAAACACTTTTGCACAGTGAAGGAAACTATCAAAATATGAAAAGACAACCAAATGAATGGGAGAAGATATTTTCAAATGATGTGTCTGATAAGGAGTTAATATCCAAAATATATAAAGAACTTATACACTAAATATAATAAAATATTTTTTTTAATGGGTAGAGGACCTGAATGGGCATTTTTCCAAAGAAAACATACAGATGGCCAAAAGGCACATGAAAAGATGCCCAACTTCACTAATCATCAGGGAAATGCAAATCAAAATTACAATGAGATATCACCACACACCTGTCAAATTGGCTATTAACAAAAAATCACAAATAACAAATGTTGGTGAGCATGTGGAGAAAAGGGAGCTCTTGTACACTGCTGTTGGGAATTAAATTGGTATATCCACTATGGAAAACAGTATGGACATTCCTCCAAAAATTAAAAATAGAACTATTAACGATCCAGTAGCACCCACCCCCGTTGACCTGGAAAGGCACTGACAGATCCAGTCACTAGCAATTCCACCAATGGGTCCCAGCACCCACTGCTGCTGACCTGGAGGAGCACAGACAGATCCAGCCACTGGGAATTCTGCCAGCAGGTCCCAGGATCTGCCCATGCTGTCCTTGGAGGGTGCAGACATCTCTCCCCATAAGGAAATCCACCAGTGGGTGCTGGTACATGCCCCACTGTCCCAGGAGAGTGCAGAAAGCTTCTACAACTGGGAAAAACATCAGTGGTTGCCAGAACCTGCCCTGCTGTCCTGGGAGGGCATAGATAGCTCTTGCTACTGGGAAATCTGCCAGTGGGTGCTGGGACCTGCACTGCTACCCTGGGAGGCTCAAGATAAATCACCCTACTAGGAAATCCAACAGTGGGGGCCAAGAACTGTCCCAAAGCTCTGGAAGTGTACAGAAAACTCTTGCTACTAGGAAATCTGCCAGTGGGTGCCAGGACCCACCCTGCTGTCCCGGAGGGCACACATAGCTCTCTCCACAAGGAAGTTTGCCCAGAGGAAGGTCTGAAACCACAGCTGAGCCCCAGGAGCTATGCAGCTAAGGAAGAAGAGCTGAAATCTATCCTCACAGTTGCACAAACCACGGAGTTACACGTCCTCTTATGGCTTCCTAAATTTAATGTCTGTGGAATATCTGAAAGGACAAAAAGCACTCTTGCTGCTGGGATAGGTCTGGCTTTAGCAGCTCTGGGCTCTGTGGATATGTACATGGGTGGGGGGTGGGGGGTGGTTGGGCCAGGCCAGAGTCTGAGCTGCCTCCATAGCTCACACAACAGGTCCAGGTGCACAGCTACTGCAGTCCTGAGACCTGACCTCAGAGGGTCTGTGTCAGTGACCTGGTGAAAACAACACCTGATAGTCACCAGGGCCAATTGCCAGCATACCCACAGTTAAAGAGAGACCATGAGCAGTGCCAACAACAGTGTACCTTGTGACCCCACACAACAGGTGAAGGGACACAACAGAGCACATTCACAGGTGAACAGCTCCAGAGGAGAAATACTTGGTGGTTTCTCTCCCAGTGGGAGTGCTCAAATCCCACCTACCTCGCACCACAGATCAGAAGCATAGCTAAGAAACAGATCTGGGGGTCTCTACTCCAACAATTAGGGAACACACCCTGACCCTGACAGGGCAGTGACAACCACAGAGTAAAGGGAAGGGCCCGATTAATATCCAGGGCAGGCTCTGATCACTATAACACCAGTCAGACACCCTATTGAGGGGATAATGACACAAGCCTCTGGACCAAACTCACCCACCAGGGGGCAGACAGCAGAAGCAAGAGGAACTATGATCCTGCAGCCTGTGGAAAGGAGACCATAAACATGGTAAGTTCAACAAAATGATAAGACAAAGGAATTTGTTGCAGATGAAGGAGCAAGATAAAAATCTATAAGAACAACTAAACAAAGAGGAGATAGGCAATCTACCAGAAAAATAACTCAGAGTAATTATAGTAAAGATGATCCAAGATCTCAGAATAAGAATGTAGTCACAGATCAAGAAGATACAAGAAGTGTTTAACAAAGACCTAGAAGAACTAAAGAACAAAGAAACAGAGATGAACAATACAATAACTGAAATTAAAAATACAATAGAAGGAATCAGTAGCAGAATAACTGAGGCAGAAGAATGGATAAGTGACCAGTAAGACAGAATGGTGGAAATCTCTGCCATGGAACAGAATGAACAGAAAAGAATGAAAAGAAGTCAGGACAGTCTCAGAGGACTCTGGGACTAAATCACCAACATTTGAATTAAAGAGGTCCCAGAAAAAGAAGAAGAAAAAAAAGGGGGGGCCTGAAAAAATATTTAAAGAAGTCATAGTCAAAAACTTCCCTAACATGAGAACAGAAATAGTCACCCAAGTCCAGGAAGTGCAGAGAGTCCCATACAGGATAAACACTAGGAAGAACACACTGAGACATATAGTAATCAAACTAATCACAGAGGATGAGACACACACTAATCACTTCCCCTTGTTGCTAACATTAAAAGCAGCAAGGCAAAAGCAACAAAACAAAGAAGGGAATCCCCATAAGACTGTCAGTTGATTTTTCAGCAGAAACTCTGTAGGCCAGAAGGGAGTGGCATAATATACTTAAAGTAATGAAAGGGAAAAACCTATAATCAAGAATAACTGGCAGGACTCTCATTTAGATTCTATGGAAAATTCAAAAGCTTTACAGACAAGCAAAAGCTAAGAGAATTCAGTACCACCAAACCAGCTTTACAACAAAAAAACTTCTCTAGGCAGGAAACGCAATAGAAAAGAACAAAAGAGGAAAGGAAGGAAAAAGAACTACAAAAACAAACACAAATCAATTAAGAAAATGGCAATAGGAACATACACATTGATAACTATATTAAATGTAAATGGATTTAATGCTCCAACCAAAAGACATAGACTGGCTGAAAGGAAACAAAAAAAACCCCAAAAAACATATATATGCTGTCTACAAGAGACCACTTCAGACCTAGGGCCACATACAGCCTAAAAGTAAGGGGATGGAAAATGATATTCCATGCAAATTGAAATCAAAAGAAAATAGGAGTAGCGATACTCTTACCAGACAAAATAGACTTTAAAATAAAGACTGTTACCAGAGAAAAGGAAGAACACTACATAATGATCAAGGGATCAATGCAAGAAAAGTTGTAACAGTTGTAAGTATATATATACCCACCATGGGAGGACCTCAATAAATAAGGCATGTGCTAACAGCCATTAAAGGGGAAATTGACAGTAACACAATAATAGTGGGGGACTTTAAGACTCCACTTACACCAACAGATAGATCATCCAGACAGAAAATTAGTAAGGAAGCACTAGCTTTACATGACACAATAGGTCAGATAGACATAATTGATAATTATAGGACATTCCATCCAAAAGCAGCAGAATACACTTTCTTCTCAAGTGCACAGGAACATTACTCAGGAGAGACCACATCTTGGGTCACAAATCAAACCTTGGTTAATTTAAGAATATTGAAATCATATCAAGTTTGTTTTCTGAAAACAATTCTATTACATTAGAAATAAATTACAGGGAAAATACTGTAAAAAACACAAAAACATGGAGGTTAAACAAGATACTACTAAATAACCAAGAGATCACTGAAGAAATAAAAGAGGAAATCTAAAAATAACTAGAAAAAAATGACAATGAAAACAGGATGACCAAAAACCTATGGGGTGCAGTAAAAGCAGTTCTAACAGGGAATTTTATAGCAATGCAATTTTACCTCAAGAAACAAGAAAAATCTCAAATAAGTAACTTCACCTTACACCTAAAGCAACTAGAGAATGAAGAAAAAACAAAACCCATAGTTAGTAGAAGGGAAGAAATCATAAAGATCAGAGCAGAAATAAATGAAATAGAAAAGAAGAAAACAATAGCAAAGATCAATGAAACTAAAAGCTTGTTCTTTGAGAAGATAAACAAAACTGATAAATCTTTAGCCAGACTCATCAAGAAAAAAAAAGGAAATTATTCAAATCAACAAAATTAGAAATGAAAAAGGAGAAGTTACAGCTGACACTACAGAAATACAAAGGATCATAAGAGAATACTACAAGTAACTATATGCCAATAAAGTGGACAACCCAGAAGAAATGGACAAATTCTGAGAAAGGTACAACCTTCCAAGACTGAACCAGGAAGAAACAGAAAATAAAAACAGACCAATCACAAGTAATGACATTGAAACTGTGAATAAAAATCTTCCAGCGAGCAAAAGTCCAGGACCAGATGTTTTCACAGGAAAATTCTATCATATATTTAGAGAAAAGCTAAAATTATCCTTCTCAAATATTCCAAAAAATCACAGAGGATGGAAGATTCCCAGATCATTCTATGTGGCCACCATCACCCTGATACCAAAACAAGATAGAGATAGCACAAAAAAAAAAAAAAAAAAATTACAGGCCAATATAAATAATAAACATAGATGCAAAATCTTCAACAAAAATACTAGCAAACAGAATCCAACAACATATTAAAAGGATCATACACCATGATCGACTGGAATTTATCCCAGGGATGAAAGGATTTTTCAATATATGAAAATCAATCAATGTGATATATCATATTAACAAATTAAGGAATAAAAAAACATATGGTCATCTCAATAGATGCAGAAAAAGCATTTGACAAAATTCAACACCCATTTATGATAAAAACTCCCCAGAGGCTTCCCTGGTGGCGCAGTGGTTGAGAGTCCGCCTGCCGATGCAGGGGACACGGGTTCATGCCCCTGTCTGGGAAGATCCCCCATGTCACGGAGCGGCTGGGCCTGTGAGCCATGGCCGCTAAGCCTGCATGTCCGGAGCCTGTGCTCCGCAACAGGAGAGGCCACAACAGTGAGAGGCCCGTGTACCGCAAAAAAAAAAAAAAAAAAACTCCTCAGCAAGTGTGCATAGAGGGAACATACCTCAATATAATAAAGACCATATATGACAAACCCACAGTAAACATCATTCTCAATGGTGAAAAGCTGGAAGCATTTCCTCTAAGATCAGGAACAAGACAAGGGTATCCATCTTAGCCACTATTACTCAACATAGTTTTGGAAGTCCTAGCCATAGCAATCAGAGAAGAAAAAGAAATAAGAGGAATACAAATTGGAAAAGAAGAAGTAAAATTGTCAGTGTTTTCAGATAACATGAGGTTATACATAGAAAATCATAAAGATGCTACCAGAGAATGACTAGAGTTCATAAATGAATTTGGTAAAATTGTAGTATACAAAATTAATGCACAGAAGTCACTTGAATTCCTATACACTATCAACAAAAGATCAGAAAGAGAAATGAAAGAAGCAATCCCATTTACCATCACAATAAAAAGAATAAAGTGCACAGGAATAAATCTACCTAAGGAGGCAAAAAACTGTATGCAGAAAACTATAAGATACTGATGAAAGAAATCAAACACAACACAAACAGATGGAAAGGTATATCATGTTATTTGATTGGAAGAATCAGTATTGTGAAAATGACTATACTACCCAAAGCAATCTATAGATTCAATGTAATCCCTATCAAATTATCAATGCCATTTTTCACAAAAATAGAACAAAAAAAAATTTACAATATATTGGATACACTAAAGACCCTGCATAGCAAAAGCAATCTTGAGAAAGATAAACGAAGCTGGAGGAATCAGGATCCCAGACTTCAGACTATACTACAAAGCTACAGTAATCAAGACAGTATGGTACTGGCACAGAAACAGAAATATAGATCAATGGAACAAGATAGAAAGCCCAGAGATAAACCCATGCACCTATGATCAATTAATATAAGACATTTGGTAGTGTATCATAGATTAACTGACCATAGGTGCATGGGTTTATCTTTGGGCTTTCTATCCTACACTACCAAATGTAAAATAGAAAGCTAGTGGGAAGCATCTGCATAGCACAGGGAGATCAGCTCCATGCTCTGTGACCACCTAGAGGCATAGGATTGGGAGGGTGGGAGGGAGATGCAAGATGGAGGAGATATGGGGATATATGTATACATATAGCTGATTCACTTTGTTTTACAGCAAAAATTAACACAACAGTGTAAAGCAATCATACTCCAAAAAAGATGTTAAAAATTAATCTATGACAAAGGAGGCAAGACTGTACAATGGAGAAAAGACAGTCTCTTCAATAAGAGGTGCTGGGAAAACTGGACAGCTACATGTAAAATAATGAAATTAGAACACTCCCTAACACCATACACAAAAATAAACTCAAAATGGATTAAAGACCTAAATGTAAGGCCAGATATATATAACTCTTAGAGGAAAACATAAGCAGAACACTCTCTGACATAAATAGTAGCAAGATCTTTCTTGACCTACCTCCTAGAGTAATGAAAATAAAAGCAAAAATAAAAAAATGAGACCTAATTAAACTTAAAAGCTTTTGCACAGCAAAGGAAACCATCAACAAAACAAAAGGTCAACTTTCAGAAAGGGGGCAAATATTTGCAAATAAAGCAACCAACAAGGGATTAATCTCCAAAATATACAAACAGCTTATGTAGCTCAATATCAAAAAAACAAATAACCCAATCAGAAAATCGGGGTAAGATCTAAATAGACATTTCTCCAAAGAAGACATACAGATAGCCAAAAAGAACATGAAAAGATGCTCAACATCATTAATTATTAGAGAAATGCAAATCAAAACTACAATGAGGTATCACCTCACACCAGTCAGAATGGCCATCCTCAAAAAATCTACAAACAATAAATGCTGGAGAGGATATGGAGAAAAGAGTACCCTCCTACACTGTTGATGGGAATGTAATTTGGTACAGCCACTATAGAGAACAGTATGGAGGCTCCTTAAGAAACTAAAAACAGAACTACCATATGACCCAGCAATACTATTCCTGGCCATACATCCAGAGAAAACAGTAATTTGATAGATGCATGCACTCTGATGTTCATTACAGCACTATTTACAAGAGCCAGGACATGGAAGCAACCCAAATGTCCATCAACAGAGGAATGGATAAAGAAGATGTGGTACCTATATAAAATGGAATATTACTCAGCCATAAAAATGAACCTAATAGTGCCTTTTGCAGAGATGTGGATGGACCTAGAGACTGTCCTACAGAGTGAAGTAAGTCAGAAAGAGAAAAACAAATATCATATAACATTGCTTATATGTGGAATCTAGAAAAATGGTAGAGATGAACTTACTGGCTAAGCAGAAATAGAGTCACAGAAGTAGAGAACAAACTTATGGTTACTGGGGGAGGGGAGTGGGGTATGAATTGGGATATGTGATTGACATATATACATTACTAAGTAGAAAATAGATAACTAATGAGAACCTACCGTTTAGAACATGGAACTCTACTCAGTGATCTGGGGTGACCTAAATGGGAAGGAATTCTAAAAAAGAGTGGATATATGTATACATAGAATTGATTCACTTTGTTGTACAGCAGAAACTAACACAACACTGTAAAGCAATTATACTCCAATAATTTTTTTAAATCATATTTAACCCATAACAATAAAAACAATCTCAATAAAAATAATAGAGAGCTAGATCATAGATAGATAGATGATAGATAGATAGATGATAGATAGATAGATAGATAGATAGATAGATAGATAGAGATAGACAGATAGATCAAGAGATAGATGATAGATAAATATCTAGCAATTCCTCTCCTGGGTATTTATCTGAGGAAAATGAAAACACTAATTCAAAAATGTATTTGCACCCCAGTGTTCATAGTATAATTATTTGCAGTAGCCAAGGTAGGGAAGCAACCTAACTGTTCATCAATAGATAAGTGGATAAAGAAGAAGTGGTAATATATAGAATGGAATATTACTCCATCATGAAAAGAATGAAGTCTTGCAATCTGAGATAACATGAATGCATCTGAAGGTTGTTATGTTTAGCCTAACAGTGGGATATGTGTTTTATAGGTATTATAATTCCTTATATCCAACATGTGAAGTAGAGACAATCATTATTCCCATTTTACACACAGGAAACTGAGGCTTAGTGATGAGCTCCAAATTAGTGGATAGACTGGGATTTGAATTCAAACCATCTGATATAAGAGACCTCTTGCTTCTTTCATTGTAGGGTACAAATACTGACACATCCATGGATGAATCTTAATTTTCTAGCCACTGACTCTTTCTTTTTTGACCTGCTTGGAGTTTTTGTTTGTTGTTTGTTTTCTATTCTTTTATTTTCCTTTGTTTTGTAATTTGCTTTAAAGTTATCAGTTTTCAAGTTCACCAGAATCTGATACCACATTCAATAGTTTTATGCTTAGCTACACCAAACATTTGTATTATCTTCCTGACCCTTCAAATTCAGTTGAATTCTTGAGATATTCCTATGCCTCATTTGATGAATTTTTCTACCATGTTCATTTAAT
This sequence comes from Platanista minor, assembly GCA_004363435.1. Lineage (NCBI taxonomy): Eukaryota > Metazoa > Chordata > Mammalia > Artiodactyla > Platanistidae > Platanista > Platanista minor. Next base: position 25,402 of record RJWK010015498.1, read on the forward strand.
AAGGGAATGGTAGGGTTAGGTGAGAAGAAAAACAAGATAGTCTTTGTATAGTCATTGCATTGTGTTAGATCCTTTATTGAAAGTTATCTCTTTAATCCTTATAACAACATATGAGGTAGGTTTTATTATTCTCACTTTACATGTGAGAAAATTCCGTTTAAATAACAAGTTCTCAGAATTAACAAATTAAAAGAGAACAGATTCAAATCAGTCTACTGGATTCCAAATATGAGACTCTTTCCCACATTATTTTCACTGGTGATGAACTTCCTCTTATGATTCAAACTCCCTGGTTTCATGCCTGCATTTTTTCAATCATTAGAAATTATATTCCTTATATCTTCTTGTTCATAGAAGAGATAGGTTAAGTTAGATTTTGTGGTGGTAACAAAATAACCCAGAAATCTTAGTTGTTTAACTCAACAAATATTTATTTATTTTTCATATTACATAGACAATATGGTTATATGTTAGTAGAGGTAGAAAACTTCTCCTCATGATGCCTCAGATACATTAGTTGATGGAAATGTCCACAACTGGAAATGTCACTTATCACCATGGCAAAGGAGAAGAGTACCAGAAAATCTTGAACCTGGCAGTATATTCTTTAGCACATGATTAGTCATAAGACCCCTACATAGACAATGTAGAGGAAGGTTTGAAATATTTGTGAGTATTGTCAGCTACAGTGTGTTTTCCTGGTAATCAAAAATATCTCTAATTTCTTCTTTCCACACCTAGAACATACTCATATCTTCCCATACAGAAAACCCAAAAGTCCCAGGGTCTCTAACAATACATATTAGCCTCAAATTTAGTGGTAAAACTTCTCGGTCTATATTCCTATTAGTTAAATAGACAACATATGTGCGCTCCTCCAGTACCTTGCTCAATAGCATGCCAAACAGCCACAGTAAATGAAATTGGAATCACACAGCAGTTATACGTCCAACTCTGCAAAGCCACTGGGTAGACGTTGTAAAGAAGAGAAATCCTGGGTCTGGGGAAGACTTTTTGATTTGACCCTGATTCTGCCTTCTGGGAGGAGCACTCTCACTGATTGTTCTCTGTGTCCTCTGGTTCGCTGGTCTGGGAAGTTCCCTGTTGTTCCTTATTCTCCTTGCCACATAAAAAAATGATTACTGGAGTAACCCACTACCTGCCCATTAGAAGACTGTGGCCCAAGATGTGCTAGTCTAAACCTTGGTTTCATTGTCACTTCTCTGCCTTTTTCACACCAAACTTCTTTCTCCAGTTAATGGTAGGCACATTAAGTTTACCTAAAATAGTAAGAAGAAAGGACTTTTTTTTTATTGGAGTATAGTTGTTTTACAATATTGTGTTAGTTTCTGCTGTACAATGAAGTGGAACAGCTATATGTATACATATACCCCTTCCCTCTTGGACCTCCCTCCCACCTCCTACATCCCATCCATCTAGGTCACCACATAGAACCGAGCTGAGTTCCCTGCACTATACAGCAGGTTCCCACTAGCTTTTTTACACATGTCAGTGCAATTCCAATCTCCCAATTCATCCCACCCAACTCCTGTTCATGTCTGCAAATCCATTCCCTACATCTGCGTCTCTTTTCCTGCCCTGCAAATAGGTTTATCTGCACCATTTTTCTAGATTCCACATACATGCGTTAATATATATTTGTTTTTCTCTTTCTGACTCACTTTACTCTGTATGACAGACTCCAGATCCATCCACCTCTCTACAAATGACCCAACTTCATTCCTTTTTATGGTGGAGTAATCCATTGTATATATGTCCCACATCGTCTTTATCCATTCATCTGTGGACAGACATTTAGGTTGCTTCCATGTCCTGGCTATTGTAAATAGTGTTGCAATGAATATTGGGGTACATGTATCTTTTTTTTTTTAAACATCTTTATTGGTGTATAACTGCTTTACAATGGTGTGTTAGTTTCTGCTTTATAACAAAGTGAATCAGCTATACATATACATATATCCCCATATCTCCTCCCTCTTGCATCTCCCTCCCACCCTCCCTATCCCACCCCTCTAGGTGGCCACAAGCAGCGAACTGATCTCCCTGTACTATACGGCTGCTTCCCACTAGCTATCTATTTTACATCTGGTAGTATATATTAGTCCATGCCAGTCTCTCACTTCATCCCAGCTTACCCTTCCCCCTCCCCATAAGGGTTTTCTCAGGGTATTTGCCCAGAAGTGGGATTGCTGGGTCATATGGTAGTTCTAGTTTTGGTTTTTTTATGGAACTTCCATACTGTTCTCCATAGTGGCTTTATCAATTTACATTCTCACCAACAGTGCTAGAGGGTTCCCTTTTCTCCATGCCCTCTCCAGCTTTTTAAATAAAACCTTTGCTCTGAATGATTTAATTAATTTACAAGCTTTCTTGGACATCATATCCTTAATCTGATATTTGTCATGTGGTACTTTAATCTATTGAAGGACTTTGACAACTTTCGAAGGCTATGCCCTTAAATGACTCTTTCCTAAGGTTGATACTGTCATTGATATTTGTCTTTTTCAGCATTGCCAGGCCATACATTTCTGGAATTTTTCTATTCTCTTTAATTTCTACTTCAACCAGCCAATTCTTTGTGTGTTTAGCTCTTTATTTCTGTAATACCAAACTAAATGCATAAAACAACCACAAACACACAGTACTATCACTTTGATTTTCATCCTTTCCTCTCAAGCTCTTATTCACAAGGTATACCATCTCCCTTCAAAGTAACTGTGGAAGACAGTTTTACCAAGTGTTCTGCCATCACATAACAAAGATCGCTATTACTCCAGCCTGTTTTCCTGCTGTCTTTGCCCTCTATCTTTTTAGTTTTTCTGTGACCACATAACACCGGTGACACAATTTTATAATCAGTTAGGAAAGGTTAGATAACCTGAACTAAAAATTAACCTCTAAATACCAGTGCCTTAACACAACAAGTGTTTTCTTCCTTCACATGTAGTGTATCCAACACAGCTGTCAGGGGATGCCCCACTATGCTCTATGTGGTCCCTAGGTATCCAAACTGAATGAAGTTGTACCATCTACAATTCAACTTGTCACTGCTACATGGGAAGAGAAATATGGAGAACTCACCTTGTTTTTCTGTGTGTTAGCCTGGAAATAATGCATGTCACTTTAGCTCAAAACAAATTACGTTGATCTGCTTAACTGCATGAGTGCTGGGAAACAGAGAATACATGAAATATGTGGTGAGCATTTCTATTTCTTTCACATAAGCCTTCTTCTAAAAATCTAGAGTCAGGTCTATTACTTGAATCCCTTGCTTCAGAATTATTTTAGTGTCCACAAGGAAAACAATATCCATGGAGACTTTTTTTTCCCACTACCACCTCACAAATGGAATATCTTCTCATGCAGTCTAAAGTTTGCTTGAAATTAGAATCAACTTAATTCCTCTTGCAGTGGAAAATGCCTCAATATAAATGAATCGTTGTACCTATACTATAACAGTAGTTTAGATCCATTTAACTAAAACTTGAGGACAACCTCAGACATTTTGAAGAATTTCTTCATTTTAAAGCTGCTATATTTACTGACATTTGCACTTCCTTGGAATCTGGTCCTCTTATTTATTAGAGATGCTAAAATGAAAGTTTGCCACCTGATTAATTTTAATAGTTTAGAAACCTGTGGATAATGTATATTGGCTGCCAAGCTTGAGATAAATACTATTGGTTCTGTTGCAAAGATGTTAGCAGAAATAATGTCTGCCCTTTGCAAATGAAGCACAGAGAAGCTGGAAGGATGGAATTTCAAAATCAAGTGTGAAGAAGCAAAACCCGTTTTGCCTTTCTTTGTTACTTCCACTGCTGCTGGGATCTGATAAACTCATTCAGGAATTCTTTCTATACTTCATATGTTTTATTTTAGCATTATAGTTAAGGAATAAATGAAAGCCTTTTGTGTATAGCTGGATCCCATTCAAAGCCAGGAAGAGTTCAGAAGTCTCTTACTGAAGCCAGCAGTAGGTTGTTGTAATTTTCAAAGAGGTTTGGAAAACTAAATAGCATCTTAAGGCGTCAGGAGTTTACAATTTGTATTAGAGATTTATATTGGAAGAGATCTCACAGTTGGGTGATTTATTCACATCTTACAGGTTTTTTGTTTTGTTTTTTTTCCCAATGGTTGTTCTTTGTCAAGACCTATTACATAATTTGCAAGACTCAGTGAAAAATAAAAATGCTGAACGTCTTATTTAAAAATCTAGAAGAATGTGTAATTAAAATATTAAAATAGGGAGGACCTTCAAGATAGCAGAGGATTAAGATGTGGAGACCACCTTCCTTCCCACAAATACATCAAAAATACATCTATATGTGGTACATCTCATACAGAACACCTCCTGAATGCTGGCAGAAGATCTCAGACTTCCCAAAAGGCAAGAAACTCCCCACATACATGAGTAAGGCAAAAGAAAAAAAGAAAAAAAACAGAGACAAAAGAATAGGGACAGGATCTGAACCTCTTGGAGGGAGCTGTGAAGGAGGAAAAGTTTCCATACACTAGAAAGCCCCTTCACTGGTGGAGACAAGGAGTGGGTGGGGGGGAAGCTTAAGAGCCCTGGAGGAGAACACAGCAACAAAAGTGCAGAAGGCAAAGTGGAGAGACTCCTGCAGAGAGGATCAGTGCTGACCAGCACTCACCAGCCTGAGAGGCTTGTCTGCTCACCCTCCAGGGCAGGTGGGGGCTGGAAGCTGAAGCTCTGGTGTCAGAGGTCAGATCCCAGGGAGAGGACAGAGGTTGTTTGTGTGAACACAGACTGAAGGGGACTGGTGTACCACAGCTAACTGGAAGGAAATCTGGGCAAGTCTGGAACTGCCTAGGAGTCAAGAGACCATAGTTTCGGGGTGCTCAAGGATAGGGAATTCAGAGCACTGCCTAAACAAGCTTCAGAGACAGGTGTGAACCATGGCTATCATTGTGAATACCAGAGATGGGAATGAAATGCTAATGTTGATGCTGTAGCCACCAAGAATCCTGTGTACAAGCACAGTTTACTAACTACACCTCTCCTTCCAGGATCCTGTGCAGTCTGCCACTGCCAGGGTCCCGTGATCCAGGGACAACTTCCCCGGGAGAACACATGGCACATCTCAGGTTGCAACATCATGTTGGCCTCTACCAGTGCAGGCTCACCCCACATTCCATACTCCTCCCTCCCCTCGACCTGAGTGACCCAGAGCCCCTTAATCAGCTGTCCCTTTAACCCCCTCCTGTCTGGACAAAGAAAAGATGCCAGAGGGCAACCTACATGCAGAGGTGGGGCCAGATCCAAAGCTGAACCCCAGGATATGTGAGAACCTAGAAGAGAAAGGGAAATTTCTCCATGCAGCCTCAGAAACAGCAGATTAAATTTCCACATTCAACTTGATGTATCTTGCATCTGTGGAATACCTGAATAGACAATGAATCATTGCAAAATTGAGGTGGTGGAGCAACTGTAGACTTGGGGTTTGCTGTAAGCAACTGACTAGTTTCTGATTTATATGGTTATCTTAGTTTAGCTTTTAGTGCTTGTTATCATGGGTGGATTTGTTTATTGCTTTGGTTGCTCTCTTCTTTTATTACTTTTTTATTTAAAAATATTTTTTTTATTTTAATAACTTTATTTTATTTTTCTTTCTTTTCTCCCTTTTCTTCTGAGCCATGTGGTTGACAGAGTCTTGGTGCTTCAGCTAGCTGTCAAGCCTGAGCCTCTGAGGTGGAAGAAGCGAGTTCAGGACATTGGACTACCAGAGCCCTCCTGGCTCCACATAATATCAATTGGCAAGAGCTCTCCCAGAGATCTCCATCTCAACGCTAAGACCCAGATCCTCTCAATGACCAGCAACCTCCAGTGATGGACACCCCAGGCCAAATAAATAGGAAGACAGGAACAAAACTGCACACATTAGAAGAGAGGCTGCCTAAAATCATACAAAGTTCACAGACACCCCAAAACACACCACCAGACATGGTCCTGCCCACCAAAGACAAGATCCAGCCTCATCCACCAGAACACAGGCACCACTGATTTCCACCAGGAAGCCTACACAACCCCATTAACCAACCTTACAAATGGGGGCAGACACCAAAAACAACAGGAACTACGAGTCTGCAGACTGAGAAGAAGAGACCCCAAACACTGTAAGTTAAGCAAAATGAGAAGACAGAGCAATACACAGCAGATGAAGGAGCAAAATGAAAACCCACCACACCAAACAAATGAAGAGGAAATAGGCAGTCTACCAGCAAAAGAATTCAGAGTAATGATAGTAAAGATGATACAAAATCTTGAAAATAGAATGGAGAAAATACAAGGAAAATTTAACAGTGACATAGAAGAGCTAGAGAGCAAGCAAACAATGATGAACAACAAAATACATGAAATTAAAAATTCTCTGGAAGGGAGCTTCCCTGGTGGCACAGTGGTTGAGAGTCTGCCTGCCGATGCAGGGGACACGGGTTCGTGCCCCAGTCTGGGAAGATCCCACATGCCGCAGAGCGGCTGGGCCCGTGAGCCATGACCACTGAGCCTGCGCTTCTGGAGCCTGTGTTCCGCAACGGGAGAGGCCACAACAGTGAGAGGCCCGTGTACTGCAAAAAAAAAAAAAAAAAAAAAAATTCCCTGGAAGGAATCAATATCAGAATAACTGAGGCAGAAGAACGGATAAGTGATCTGGAAGATAAAATAGTGGCAATAACTATTTCAGAGCAGAATAGAGAAAAAAGAATGAAAACAATTTAGGACAGTCTCAGAAGCCTCTTGGACAACATTAAACACACCAGCATTCGAATTACAGGGGTCACAGAAAAAAAAAAATAAAAAGAGAGAAAAAGAAAGGGTCTGAAAAAATATTTGAAGAGATTATAATTGAAAACTTCCTTTACTTGAGAAAGGAAAGAGTCAATCAAGTTCAGGAACTGCAGAGAATCCCATACATGATAAATCCAAGGGGAAACATGCCAAGACACATATTAATCAAACTATCAAAAAATAATACACAGAAAAAATATTAAAAGCAGCAAGAGAAAAGCAACAAATAGCATACAAGGGAATCCCCATAAGGTTAACAGCTGATTTTTCATAAGAAACTCTGCAAGCCAGAAGAGAGTAGCACAACATATGTAAAGTGATGAAAGGGAAAAACTTACAGCCAAGATTACTCTACCCAGCAAGGATTTCATTCAGATTCGATGGAGAAATTAAAATCTTTACAGACAAGCAAAAGCTGACAATACAGCACCACCAAATCAGCTTTACAAAAAATGCTAAAGGAACTTCTCTAGGCAGAAAACACAAGAGAAGAAAAAGACCTACAATAACAAACCCAAAACAATTAAGAAAATGGTAATAAGAACATAGCATATTGATAATTACCTTAAATGTAAATGGATTAAATGCTCCAACCAAAAGACATAGACAGGCTGAATGGATACAAAAACAAGGTCCAAATATATGCTGTCCACAAGAGAAAAACTTCACACCCAGGGACACATACAGACTGAAAGTGAGGGTATGGAAAAAGTTACTCCATGCAAATTGATATCAAAAGAAACCTGGATTAACAATTCTCATATCAGACAAAACAGACTTTAAAATAAAGATTATTACAGAAGACAAAGAAGGACACTACAAAATGTTCAAGAGATCAATCCAGAAGAAGATATAACAATTGTAAATATTTTTGCACTCAACATAGGAGCACCTCAATACATGAGGAAAATGCTAACAGCCATAAAAGGGGAAATCAACAGTGACACAATAATTGTAGGGAACTTTAACACCCCACTTTTACCAAAGGACAGGTCAAACAAAATGAAAATAAATAAGGAATCACAAGCTTTAAATGACTCATTAAACAAGATGGACTTAATTGAAATTGTTAGGACATTCCAACTAAAAATAACAGAATACACTTTCTTCTCAAGTGCTCTTGGAACATTCTCCAGGATAGACCATATCCTGGGTCACAAATGAAGCCTTGGTAGATTTAAGAAAATTGAAATGGCTTCATTTTCCAACTACAGTGCTATAAGACTAGATATCAATTACAGGGGGAAAAATGTAAATAATACAAACACATGGTGCTTAAACAATACACTACTAAATAACCAAGAGATCACTGAAGAAATCAAAGAGGAAATCAAAAAAATACCTAGAAGCAAATGACAATGAAAACACAATGGCCAAAAACCTATGGTATGCAGCAAAAGCTGTTCTAAGAGACAATATAGCAATACAATCCTACCTCAAGAAACAAGAAACATCTCAAATAAACAACGTAAACTTACACCTAAAGCAATTAGAGAAAGAAGAACAAAAAACCCCCAAAGTTATCAGATTGAAAGAAATCAAAATGATCAGATAAGAAAAAACTGAAAAAGAAAATGTAGAAAACAAGAGCAAAGATCCATAAAACTAAAAGCTGTTTCTTTAAGAAGATAAAGAAAATTGGTAAACCATTAGTGAGACTCATGAAGAAAAAAGGGGAGAAGACTCAAATCAACAGAATTAGAAATGAAAAAGAAGTAACAACTGACACTGCAGAAATGCAAAGGATCATGAGAGGTTACTACAAGCAACTCTTTGCCAATAAAATGGACAACCTGGAAGAAATGGACAAATTATTAGAAAAGCACAACCTTCCAAGACTGAACCAGGAAGAAATAGAAAATATAAACAGACCAATCACAAGCACTGAAATTGAAACTGTGATTAAAAATATTCCACACAAAAAAAAGGCCAGGACCTGATGGCTTCACAGGTGAATTGTATCAAAATAGAGAAGGGCTAACAGCTTTCCTTCTCAAAATCTTCCAAAACATAACAGAGGGTGGAACACTCACCAACTCATTCTATGAGGCCACAGTCACCCTGATACTAAAACAAGACAAAGGTGTTACAAAAAAAAAAAAAAAAAAAAACTAAAGGGCAATATCACTGATGAAAATAGATGCAAAAATCCTCAACAAAATGCTACCAAACAGAATACAGCAGCATATTAAAAGGATCATAAAACATGATCAAGTGGGGTTTATCCCAGGAATGCAAGGATTCTTCAATATATGCAAATCAATCAATGTGATAAACCATATTAAGAAATTGAAGGAGAAAAACCAAATGATAATCTCAATTGATGCAGAAAAAGCTTTTGACAAATTCAACACCCATTTATAATAAAAACCCTCCAGAAAGTAGGCAAAGAGGAAAATTATCTCAACATAATAAAGGTCATATATGACAAACCCACAGCCCACATCATTCTTAATTGTGAAAAACGTAAATGATTTCCATTAAGATCAGGAACAAGACAAGGTTGCCAACTCTCAGCACTATCATCCAAATTAGGTTTGGAAGTTTTAGTCACAGCAATCAGAGAAGAAAAGGAAATAAAAGGAATCCAAATTGGAAAAGAAGAAGTAAAACTCTCACTGTTTGCATATGACATGGTACTATACATAGAGAATCCTAAAGATGCTACCAGAAAACTACTAGAGCTGATAAATGAATTTGGTAAAGTAACAGGATACAAAATTAATGCACAGAAATCTCTTGCATTCCTATACACTAATGATGAAAAATCTGAAAGACAAATTAAGGAATCACTCCCATTTACCAATGCAACAAAAAGAATAAAATACCTAGGAATAAACCTACCTAAGGAGACAAAAGATCTGTATGCAAAAAACTATATAACAGTGATAAAATAAATTAAAGATGATACAAACAGATGAAGAGATATACCATGTTCTTGGATTGGAAGAATGAACATGGTGAAAATGACTATACTACCCAAAGCAATCTACAGATTCAATGCAACCCCTTTCAAGCTACCAACAGCATCTTTCACAGACATAGAACAAAAAATTTCACAATTTGTATGGAAACACAAAAGACCCCGAATAGCCATAGAATTCTTGAGATAGAAAAACGGAGCTGGTGAATTAGGCTCCCTGACTTCAGACTATACTACAAAGCTACAGTAATCAAGACAGTATGGTACTGGCAAAACAACAGAAATATAGATCAATGGAACAGCATAGAAAGCCCAGAGATAAACCCATGCTCATATGGTCACCTTATTTTTGATAAAGGAGGCAAGAATATACAATGGAGAAAAGACAGCCTTTTCAATAAGTGATGCTGGGAAAACTGGACAGCTACATGTAAAAGAATGAAATTAGAACCCTCCGTAACACCATACACAAAAATAAACTCAAAATGGATTAAAGACCTAAATGTAAGGCCAAACACTATAAAACTCTTAGAGGAAAACATAGGTAGGACACTCTATGATATAAATCACAGCAAGATCCTTTTTGACCCACTGCCTAAAGAAATGGAAATCAAAAGAAAAATAAATGGGACCTAATGAAACTTAAAAGTTTTTGCACAGCAAAGGAAACCATAAATAAGACAAAAAGATAACTCTCTGAATGGGACAAAATATTTGCAAATGAAGCAACTGACAAAGGATTAACCTCCAAAATTTACAAGCAGCTCAATATCAAAAAAACAAAAAACCCAAACCAAAAATAGGTAGAAGACCTAAACAGACATTTCTCCAAAGAAGATATACAGATTGCCAAGAAACACATAAAACAATACTCAACATCACCAATCATTAAAGAAATGCAAATCAGAACTACAATGAGGTATCACCTTACACTGGTCCAAATGGCCACCATCAAAAAATCTACAAACTAATGTTGTAGAAAGGCGTGGAGCAAAGGGAACCCTCTTGCACTGTTGGTGGGAACGTAAATTGATACAGCCACTATGGAGAACAGTGTGGAGGTTCTTTAAAAACTAAAAATAGAACTACCATATGACACAGCAATTCCACTACTGGGCATGTACACTGGGAAAACCATAATTCAAAAAGAGACATGTACCCCAATGTTCATTGCAGCACTATTTACAATAGCCAGGACATGGAAGCAACCTAAGTGCCCATTGACTGATGAATGGATAAAGAAGATGTGGCACATACATACAATGGAATATAACTTAGCCATAAAAAGAAACAAAATTGAGTTATTTGTAGTGAGGTGGATGGACCTAGAGACTG
>RJWK010015499.1:0-36380 GCA_004363435.1 Platanista minor
GGGCACGAACCCGTGTCCCTGCATCGGCAGGCAGACTCTCAACCACTGCACCACCAGGGAAGCCCTATAAGTAATATCTTAATAAAACATAAGATTCAAAAGTCTCCAGTCTCCTCATTGGTCTAGAGCAAGACATGGTTCCTTAAATTATAACCACGTGACGAGTGAATGTGAAAAACACAAATTATTATCAATAATTCGTGTGGTTAACCTGGAAGAAATCGGCTGCAATCTAAGGGAAGTTCCTAAAACTTTTCTTTCTGGCAACTGTCACTTCACTAGAAACACAGACATTAAATAAATCAATGCACTAATAAACGTTAACTATCCACTGACTCATTATTTATACTGTATTTATGAAAACGACTTTGAATTGGCTCCTGATAAAAATATAATAATGACATTGAAATAAGAAGTAAAGAAGAGACCCGTGTTAAGGTAGGAGAAGTGGTAAAGCCAGAAAAACTAAGGATACTTAGGAAAAACCTCAGTTTCTGGCAGCCAAGCAAGCTGGTATGATAAAACAAATCATACCAGTTTCTCAGGATTAACAAACTTGCATAGCTATTTAAAATGTTGGCAAAAGAAAAAAATGTCAAGTTATTTGGGCCCCAGACATGCTATAAGGCATGTCAGTCTGGTGGGGCAGGAGTTTAGCACGTCCTCTTATCAAAAAGCATAAGGCTGGGGTGGAGGTAGTAAGAGTAAAATCCTATTTACTGGATATGAACAGAGAGACTGTGCTCTGATTTTCTAACTCATCTTTTTCTGTTTCCCACTTTCCTACTCTTCGAGGGAACAGATCAGAAACCAGAAAGATACTTAGAAGTCAACCAGTCTCACAATGGTCTAGCTTTTTGGCTGTGGGTAAACTCCCTCCAGCAAGGAATTCTCCCTGGTCACATCCAAAACTCGGCTCTGTTGGAGGGCCTAAGTGCCTTCTTTCAGCCAATGAATTTCCAGGACAGGGCCTCCGCAGCCCACAGGCCTGATCAGATCTGCTTGACAAGACTGTGGCCGATAATAAGTGGCCAAGGCAACAGTGTCCAGTGTTATCCAGAGATAGAGACAACAAACAAGAAAGGCGGGCCAAATGTGTCACCATCGTGGCAGCACACTCAAGGACAAGGGCAAGAGTAGTGCCCACACTTATTTCAAAAGAATTGCCAATGACCTTTCTGAATTACTTGTTTTGCTGGATGTCATTTTACCAAAGGTTGCTTAAAAAGAGCTGTCAGGATTGGGGTCTCATGACATTTGCTGTAATAAGATTTAGCCCGTAGAGAGTTGTGAAACCTGGATCTGTTATAGAAATTATATTTGGCTCCTTGAGTAGTTGCATGAGACTCTCTTATGAGCCAGATTTAGCATTAAATGATAGGGCAGGTTCTGGAATGTGGCTACGGCACTAGCCATAAAAGGATCTTTATCCCAACGGAAAGCTACTACACTGGGCATATATGCAGGACTAGGAACAGCGAACCCCCAGGTACCTCCCTCACGCTCACTCTTTTGAAGAGAAATTAGAAAGAAGAGATCTCAATGCAGGAGAGTTGCCACAGTTCTTTGATAATTAATCTTAGGCAGGGCGCACAGTAATAACAGTAGCTGACATTCCCTGGGCACTCACTATGCACCAGACATGTGCTAAGCCTTCTACGTGGATTATCTCACTCAGTCCTCATCATAAAACAGCAAAGTCGGTACTGTTTGTATCCCTATCTATGATTCACTGCAACGATGGCTTTTAACTCTATACCCCCACTCCTCTATCCATGCCCTTTGCTGTGGGACCTTTCACTAAAAAGGCAGCGTCTATTTCCCCGCTCTGTCATTCTGGACTGGCCTTGTGGCTTGCTTTGGTGAACAGAATGCAGACGTGACACTATGCCAGTCCTGAGCCTGGGCCTCAGGAAGCCTCGCGTGTCTCCGCCTGCTCACTTGCACCTCTGCCATCGCTATGAGAACGTGCCCAGGCTAGCCGGCTGAAGGAAGTAAAATACTTGGAGTAGAGCCAAGTCATCCTGGCCACCTCTGCTGAAGCCAGCCTAGACCAGCCAACCCCCAGACATTAGACAAACCAAGCCAAAATAAGCAGAGCTGCCCAGGGGAACCACCAACCAACTCCAGGTGCATCAACATTAACTGTTAATTGGTGAAGGCCACTTAAGTTTTGTGGCTGAGGGTTACACAGCATTACTATAGCAGCAAAACCTTGTGTACCACCCATAAACAGGAAGATAGAGAAACAAAGAGGTTAATTTGCCCAAAATGATAAGAACAGAACTGGGCTATGAGATGCTAATGCAAGTTTTCAGAAAATCAGATGTAACTTCTTAATAAGGTCAATATTTTATAACTGTATTTTAAAAGCCCTTTAAAACTCAAATCAGTTTGTTTTGCCTTAATTCAGACAGATCTTCTGCAAAGACCCAGAGAAACTGATAGATATAATAGCTGACACCATTGCCTAGGCAAATGGAAACAGGGACACTTGATAGCCAGATAGAATATCCTTTACTTTGCATGACTTGTGTTGAAGGGAGCTTTATCTTTATCAGTACAACGGCTATACTGAGAGCAACTCTTGTAACAGCATCTGTAAGGAACCAAGAACCCCTCGGTATAAAGGCATTGTTATGATGCATGACACTGACTTTCAAGTGACTTCTGCCACTAACGTTAGAGTTACATCTCATTTATTCAACCACTGAGAAAAACGGTGAGCAAGGGAATTGGAGAACTTGAATATTAATGGCAGTACATCAATTCAATTATCTTGCCTAACTAATGAGGTGAACTCCTAGTGCATGGAGGTTGCAAGCTCAAACTCCACCACTGCAATTGGACCCATGTGGGTACTTAAGTCTTCGGCACCAGCTGCAGCAGTATGGGATGGGAGGAGAAACCCGTTCTTGGGATAAGAATTACTACCAGAATTGCTCATGCAGAGCACACAGAAAATTGGAAGATACTCTAGGTCATCCATGGCATTACTTGGGGACGTGAACGATGTCCTTACCATAAAGAGAAAAAGGAATCAGCTACTACAGTGCAGGAGAAATCAGTGAATTGTTTTACACAGTAAATAAAGCTTTAATTCTTCACTTAAGAAAATCTCAATCTAAAGTATAATAAAAGATTCGTTCCCCTTTGACTAAATTAACCTTCCGCATACAGAATGTTTTAATGTATAATAAGAGGCCAGTGACTATCTTTGACTTGAGTGTTGACAAAAACCCTCTCATTGACCAACGTTTAGCCAGGTTCCTCTAAGCCCTGTGCCAGGCCTGCACAACCCAGTTTTACCAAGAATCCCGGTAAGTCAGTTTAGAGAGAATCCCCTCCACACTTGATATATGAGCACCCTCCATAACTGTCAGATTCCTCATCCCCCACCCTCGATATCTGTGCACCCTGGCCTGCCTTCAGAAAAAGTCCCCTGACCTTTGAACGTTTCCTCTTAGTCATTTTCCATCCACTGCCTCCTTCACCCTGCTCCTTGGCCAACCCCCAGCTGTCTCTGACATGTTCACGGTTGAGCCCGATCTCTCTCTCCTACTTTGAAAGTCTTGACACCCTTTGCAATAGTCCTGACTAAAGTCTTCCTTATCATTTTAACAAGTATCAGAATATTTTTTTCTTTAATAGGGTTCACCCTACAACAAAAACAGATAATTTGAGAGAACAGCAATAAAATGCCTATTGGCAGAGCTGAGATATATGAATAAAGATAAGTAATTCGGGGACAGAGTATCTATAATGAAATAACATTATGTGGTTTAATAACTTAGCTCAGCCAAAATGTTCAAATGGGAATTCCAATTTCCTGGAATTTTCTAGAAACTACAATTCAAAGCATAAAGTGGAAAGATCTTTTTCTCCTTTGCATCAACACGATAGAAAATTGTTCTTTGATGTGTATGTCTACATTTCTGCCTTAGTAACCCAAAAAAATGGTAAACATTTTAAAGACTGTTTTGATGAAGAAATCTTACAGAGCCTTAGGTCATCATTCCAAGCATCAGGGATCACTCCTCAGAATGATATATGTAGAAAATGCTGGAAATTGAGCTCAGTGTGTGGACTGAGCCAAAGATGAACCTCAAATGTTGCTCTTAGATGAAATCTCTGACAATCAGCTTGTTTCTTACTGTTTCCCTGTTTCTTCTGAAAATTCTATGAACACAAAAAAATGCAATGTCACCTGGTTAGACTTGAACTGATTAAGCTTTCACTCTATTTGTCTTTAAAATATTCGAATGCTACTAGAAGCAAAACCTATTCCAACTGTTCCCTACCTCTAAAATGCTAAGAAATAGGAAATATGGCCTTTTATTTGTATAAGATCTTAATACATGAATAAGGAATTTCCTGATAAGGGTGTATCAATTGTAGGACAAGCCACTAAGAAGTCTCTTCATTATGACTGGTCTCCTCATGCCAGTCATAAAAATGGTGAAGATTCAAGTGTTTTTCAGAGAGAAGCAAGGGAATAGAACACTGACTTAAAGCTAGATTGTTTGGACTTGAACCCCACCTAAACCATTTTCAGGCTGTGTGACCTTGGGGAATTAAACTCTTGGAGCCTCAGTGTCCTCATCTGGAAACATGAGGGCAGTAATAGTCAATTACAGGACCACCGTGAGGACTAAATGAGTTAACGCATCAAAAGCTCTTATAGAATGCGTACCAGACATCCAACTAAATCTCAGTAAAAGTTAGCTACCTTATTATCATCATCAGATTTTTAAAACATTATATAGCCATCGTTGGGATCTTCATGTGCCCACCGTGGACACTGATATCTATCTGGGGCATTTACTCATATGTTACAGATATAAATTATCATTAATAATTTTAAAACGGAAGAGAAAAACAAGTAACAACTTTAGACATCCCTCCCCACGTACACACATACCCCTAAATCTCTCTCCTGTCATTTAGGTCATGAGCCTACAGATCAGGGTTTATCACAGTAGGGTGAGAGCATCGTCTCTTTTTACAGTGACAATACACCATGGATTCTCTGAGAGAGTTCTACTTTCATACCCTTCATATAACTTTCCACAAAAGCAACTTGTTAAATGATTAGCTAATATGCTGTATTTTTAAACTATGCATCATCTTCTAAATAAGATTACAAAACTTAAAAAGTTCTCTGACAGACACAGTCATGATTTTGGGTCTGAAAACTGGAGAGAAAATGTTAGTGTAAAAGGCACAAAATGGTATCCCAGGGACATATTCAGTTTGGCCTCCAAAGTATTGACCAAGATTTTAAATGTAGGATATTTCACATACAAGTCCGTATTTCTGACTTCTCTCAAAAAACAAAAGACAAGAAACCGAGCAACCCTCGGCAGGCATCCTGCATGAAAAGAGCCTGAGCTGAATCCTGAATATCACATCCATTCCTATTCATCACTACTGTGTCCCAGACACCGAGGCCCAGCGTCAGCTATCACTCATCACTGCACTTGCCCTGGCTTTTGCTGATACCCAGCCAGCTTTATTCCTGTACGTTATTTAATGTTCCTCACTGGCTGTGAGGGTATTTGATCTTGGAACGCCTGACTTTCGCCTTGACTGAGTCCTTTGCACCTTTCAGGCACTGAACATCTTTGACTTGCAGACTCCACACCAGCTGGTCCCTGAGCCAATGAGAACCAAGCCTCCAAGGTGCTTACCTCAGAGTAGAGTCTAGAATTTGTTTCCTCCTCTAAGCTGGTATCCCAGAGAATCTGAAACATCCTCACCAAGTACTAGCTTGACTCCAACTCCCACCCCTGTTCCCAGACCATGAATCTCGTGTGGGGTTGCTTGAGTCCTTCCCCTCTCATTTTAGAGCACCCTGAGAAACCCAGTTGGTCAGACACCAAAAACTCCACCTTCCCAGTCCTGGCTACTAGCACCCGCTCACCCAGGGACTGAGCCCTGCCATGCTGAACTCCAGGCAGGGCTTGAACTCTTCAATTCTTTAGACAGGCACTGTCCAATAGCCACACATGGCAACTAAACACTTGAAATGGAGTTAGTCCGAACTGAGATGTGCTATAAATATAAAATATGCATGGGGTTTCAAAGACTGAGTATTAAATAAAGCATACAAACTATTGCATTAATAATTTTACATTAATTACTTGTTGGAATGACAATATTTTAGATATATTTGGTTAAGCAAAGTATATTATTAGAATTAATTTCACCTGTTTCCTTTTACTTTTTAAATAAGGCTAGGTAGAAAATGTAAAATTACATACATGGCTCATACCGAGTTCTATTGGATAGTGCTACTTCAGGTAACAAAGACAACCGCCATCCAAAGAGTCCTCCAACTCCCTACTCTCACTCCACTGGCCTGTCCCTCTGGTTCAAGTAAAGTCTGCAGCCAGTCCCACATGGATTAAGGCCCTGACTCACTATCTGATAGGCAGGAGATTGTTCCATGTGGCCTCTTTAGGTGGCTTTCTGTGGAAGGATTCTCCTTTTTCTACATGCTATTCTTCCCGTTTCTAATTAAATTTGTAAAACTCCCATAATTATGTGTGAGTGAATAAATATGACTGTACATTAATGTGGCTGTGTGCACGTGCAGACTCGCATATGGGAAGTCACAAGGAAACAGTAATGTAAAATTGTGTGTTTCCCCCAATGAAAAAGGAAGAGAGGTATGTTGGGGGAGTGAGGGAGGATGCTTTCCCGGCTACAAAGGAAACCTCAAAGTGAACTGCTCCTCCCACCCTCTCTATAACAAAGGGTGCCAACCAGAGGCAGTTGGGCCAACTTGCCATTAAGAGGCTGCAGAGGGCTTCCCTGGTGGCTCAGCGGTTAAGAATCCGCCTGCCAATGCAGGGGACACAGGTTCGAGCCCTGGTTCGGGAAGATCCCACATGCCGCGGAGCAATGAAGCCCATGCACCACAACGACTGAGCCTGCACTCTAGAGCCCGCGAGCCACAACTACTGAGCCCGCGTGCCGCAACTACTGAAGCCAACGCACCTAGAGCCCGTGCTCCACAAAAAGAGAACACACCGCAAGGAGAAGGCCGCGCACCACAACGAAGAGTAGCGCCCGCTCGCTGCAGCTAGAGAAAGCCTGCACACAGCAACGAAGACCCAACGCAGCCAAAAAACATAAATTTATTTTTAAAAAAAAGAGGCTGTAAAAGCAGAAATACTTAGGAGAAGCACAAAGTCTCTTAGAGGAACCCAGGTATCAGTTTTCAAAGGAAAACTAAATAGCTCAGAGGAAAAAAACAACAACAAAAAAAGCAGAACTAAAAAGTAGCCTGAAGGCCCTCACACGGGGTTTGGCACAGTCCACTTAAAGCAATTTGAATCAGGGAAATTTTCTATGATCTGAAAATTGAAGCGATTACTTGCACTAATGCAACAGGCTTTAGTAAACGACGTACTGCTGCCCTGAGTCAAATGCCTGCCCTGCTCACATGAATTGCCAGAGCTGTTTTTTGGTGGTAACTGCAAACAAATGAATGATGCAAAGGCCTTGCTACTCCAAGTGTGGTCCCTAGACCAGCAGTGTCAGCACTGCTTGGGAGCATGTTATGCAAATTCTTGGGTCCTACCCCAGACCCAGTTAAAATGCAATGAGATTTTGCATTTTAACCACCAGATCCTTCAGCGATTCCTGTACACATTAAAGTTTGAGAAATACCTGAAGTTTAACCTTCTGACTGTATTCATTTGCTTAACAACTGTTTTTGAAAATAAAACAATGGCAGCCACCCTTCTGAGTTAGTGTCTCTGGAATTTGTCCCATTGGGGATATTTTTGTTTTTCTCTTTGGATTGTAGCTAATAATAAAGAATGTTTTTCAAGTAAATCAGTGGTTCCAGGTGGTTCTTGGATGAGAGCCCTGTAACACGGCTATAACAAGCCAGATATTACCCTTGTAAGTTTTCCCTGAGGCAAATAGCTTCTGCTTAAGGGAGGCAAATAATTTTATGCAAAATAAATGAGTATCTGTGTAGCTATCACACTACCTTCACGTCCCACGTACATCAAAATAAGGGGGGAGGTGCCAAAATCAACTTTACTTGTCACATCCTGACACATGAAAAAGGGACTTTCACACCAAAACTGAGACAAACAAATTAATCCACATACCTTTTGTATTACTTAAAATTCTTCTTCTACTGCCAAAAGAAGAAATCCTGCTATATAAAAACACCTCCATTATCCCTTAATTATTTTTATATCCTTCCCAGGGCTTATAATGTTACCACTGTGATTATCTGATAAATTCTCAATCCACTTACTCCGACCAAGGAGTGAAAGAAAACACAATGGGAATATTCAGTATTTTGAAATAAGACACTAATTCTTCAGTGGAATTATTTACAAGAAGAGTATTTCAGGTTCAAATATAAAGTCTCGAACTTGGCATAAAATTCTCCAAAGTATCAAAGGACAGAAAAAAATCCAAGTAAATGTGCTTACATGTATGGCATTCCAAAGCAAACCTCAGCACATAATACATAGTTGTAAAACATATCAACACATAATACCAACCAGTGGAATTATCATGGCTTAACAGACTTTTTTATTTCTTTGCCTTTAAATTCAATGTTTAATGGCCACCTACATCCAAGGTGCTTACATATTCATATCTGACTGACTACGATGGATTGTAATTAGACAATATACCACCCCAAAATATGCCCCTTTGGCATACTGATTATTTGGGGCTGATTATTTTTGAGAGGCTGCAGACACAGGAATTGTCCTCAAAACAGTAGAAATCACCCTTTTGTGAGAGAAATTAACATTTATAAGGGTAATCTCCATTGTAAGGGTGTCTCCCTGTCTGTACCAAGAGGAGGAGGATGACTAAATCTCTAGAAACTCTTAGCAATGGAGAAGGCAAAGACTTAAATCTGCATCACAGCCATACCCTTATTTACTGCATTTTGTCTGGCGCCCACAACTGGCTTCTCCCAGTGCTCAACGTCTTATTTCGCCTTTAGCTGGACTTGGAATTTAAGGTGGTAGCTTTGGGCCATTTCTGGGAGTTACTCAGTTTTCCTGAGTAGAAGAGGTACACATGTTATTAAACTTGTTTGTTTTTCTCCTATTGATCTTTTATTACAGGAGGGTCTCAGCCAAGAACCTAGAAGAGTAGAGAAGAAATTATTTTTCCTCCCCTACATTAGTTAATCATACCTAGATATTCTCCTTCATGCCATTTGTAAAATATAATTCTTCACAAAGAAAACGCACATCAAAAAAAAACCTAGCTAAATTGAAATTTCTATTTTAAAATAGACCCTCTCCTCCAGTGTAGCTGAAACACATGGAGAAGAACACAGCCAAAATGAGGAGACTTTTTAAAATCCATGACCTCCAACTTCACCTAGAGCAGCCATACTACATTTCCTCAGTTTACTCAGTCTCCCACTCCCTTGGACAACCGTTTCACTCCTCCTCTCTCCTCCAACCTTCGACCCCAACCTCTGCCCTAAACTCAAGACTCACATACCCTACTGCCTCTATGACATCTCCACCTGGAAGTCTGATAACATCTCAAATTCAACATGGCCAAAACTGAACTCCTGATCTTCCCTTCCAAACCTGATCCTCCCCACAGTATTCCTCTTCTCACTTAATAGCACCTCCGTATTTCCATTTAATCAGACTCAGAGCTCACAAATCTGTCAGAAAACTGCGCCGGTTCTATCCTTCAGAATGTATTCAGAATACAACCCCTTCTCACAACTTTCACAGCTACCATCTGGTCCAAGCCACCATCATCTCTGGCCTGGTCCCTCTGAGAGTCTCCTAATTGGCCTCCCTGCTTCTATTCTTGACCTGATACAATCTCTTCTCAACACAGCAGCCAGGGCGATCCTCTCAACATAAGTCAAGTCACATCAGGCCTCTGCTAAAAAGCCTGCATTAGCTCCCCACTTCACTTGGAGTAAAAGCCAACATTCTTACAATGTTCTACAAGTCTTATAAAATGCCACACCATTCCTGCTATTGCTCTGACCTCAGTGCCTACTTCTCTCACCCTCATTCACCCTGGTCCAGCCACGTGGACCTCCCTGCTCTTCCCTGACCACTCCAGGCACATCCCCGCCTCAGGGATTTTGCACTAACTGTTCCATCTGCTTAGAACACTCTTCCCCCAGATAGATGCCATATCTAATTCTCTCACCTCCTTCAAATCTTTGCCAAATGTCATCTTCACAATGAGGCTTTCCTTGATCATCCTATTTAATCCTACAATCCACCCCACATATTCATACCTTCTAGCGCTCCCGATTTGTCCTTACCCTGATCTCATTCTTCTCTCTTCCAGAGTCCTTATCATCTTCTAATACACTTGTTAATATATGCATTATATTGATTTTTTTGTCTACCCTCACCAATAGAATGTCATCTCAATGAGGTCAGGGATCTTTGTTCTCTGTTGTATCCCAAGTGCCTAGAACAGTGTCTGGTATATAACAGATGTTCAACAAATATTTGTTGAGTAAATGAATGAAATTAAACCTCAGATTTTAGTAGTGGATTTATCTGGTTGGGCCATCAACACCACTATGACAATTACGAATAGCCACAGATCATGGGGACTTGGAAGTTGATTACAATGCTCTTTCCATATATGTTTAGAAATTTACAAAATAAAAGTATTTCTTTTTAAGCTTATGAAAAAAATTGACAGTGCTTTCTGTGAAATAAATGTCACATCTCTAGTTTTTAGAAGACAGCATAAGGGGGGGGGGGGAAATCCCTGCATTTTGTTTGTTTCTAAGCCACTTAATAGTTGTTAAATATGAGAAACTGTGGAGAAAAGGGAACCCTCCTACACTGTTGGTGGGAATGTAAATTAGTGCAGCCACTATGGAGAACAGTATGGAGGTTCCTTAAAAAACTAAAAATAGAACTACCATATGATCCAGCAATCCCACTCCTGGGCATATATCCAGAGAAAACTCTAATTCAAAAAGATACTTGCAACCCAATGTTCATAATAGCACTATTTACAACAGTCGAGACATGGAAGCAACCCTAGTGTCCATCGACAGATGAATGAATAAAGAAGATGTGGTGTACACACACACACACACACACACACACACACACACACACATATATATATATACATACATACACATGATGGAATACTACTCAGCCATAAAAAAAGAATGAAATAATGCCATTTGCTGGCAACATGGATGGACCTAGAGATTATGATACTAAGTGAAGTAAGTCAGACAGAGAAAGACAAACACCATATGATAACACTTATATGTGGAATCCAAAAAAAATGATACAAATCAACTTATTTACAAAACAGAAATAGACTCACAGACATAGAAAACAAACTTATGGTTACCAAAGGGAAAAGGGGAGAGGGATAAATTAGGAGTTTGGGATTAACAGATACACACTAATATATATATAAAATAGATAAACAACAAGGTCCTACTGTATAGCACAGGGAATTATACTCAATATCTCATAATAACCTATGATGGAAAAGAATCTGAAAAAGAATAGATATATATGTATGTATAACTGAATCACTTTGCTGTATACCCAAAACTAATACACTGTAAATCAACTATACTTCAATAAAAAATTGTTTGTTTTCAACCCAATCAAAAAATGGGCAGAAGACCTAAACTGACATTTCTCCACAGATGGCCAATAGGCACATGAAAAGATGCTCAAGATCACTAATTATTACATTATACTATATATATTATATATATAACTATTATACACATAACTGTATCACTTTGCTGTACACCAGAAACTAACACAACATTGTAAATCAACTATACTTCAATTTTTTAAAAAGTTGCTTATTTTGAAGAACAAAAAATAAATAAATAAAATTGGCAAAAAAAAAAAGTTGTTAAATATATTACAAATCACTTCATCACTGGGTCTCCAGCTTCCTCATCTGTAAAACAGAGAAATCTGACTAGAAAATCTCTACCTTTTGTAATTACAATAGTTCAAATATCCAATCCTAAAATTATTTTTTCCTAAGCATTGACCTAACACATTTAATCTCTACAGGAGAAATTCTGACTCTTCAAGGCATCATTGCATGCTGTTTTCTCATTTCTAAATTTTCCTAATTTTCATGATAACATTCTACACTTGAGTTTGAGCTTTCAATTAACATGGTACTGCAGGAATTCCTCTTTGAAGCAAAACTGTTACCTAGATTCGTCACTTGAAGAGCTAGAAGGCTGATATTGGCCTGCTGACCATATCCATGTCAGATCTGGTTAACCGCCCTTGTTTTTATCAGCTGGGGAGCAGCACTTACCACCTCCTTCTTGTCTTCCTGGAAGTGTACATCCACAAACATTTTTCCAACAACATAAGGGAGGGTACTTTCAATAAAGTTGACACATTTGTCCCACTGAGGCAACAAAGTTGTGGTACCCTGGATTACCTGTGGGAGATAATCGATCCAGATTGAGCTTCACTTGGATAAAACCAACGACTGAAAAAAAGTTCAAACAACCTGAAGGAAACAGTCTACAAAACACTGCAGGCCCCAACCCATATACATGTGTCAGATAGTAAACCAAAGGTAAAATCGGATGAAGAAAAATATTCTGCTTGTCCCATTATATTTAAAACTAAGTGAAAATATTTTAAGAGTGGATAATAATGTATTCCTCCTTTCCTTCCAATTTTCCCCCATTAAACAAAGGATTTGGACAATAGCATAGCTTTTCTGCAGTTAACAGGGATGAGAGGGGATGCTGTCCAAGTGTCCAGACGGTAGTTAATATCTACTGAGAACTAAAGTTCCACCAAGAAAGGTCTAACACCAGTAGATGATCAAAGCTCCTGGCCAGTGAGGGTTTCCTTGCTCTGGGAAGTACACTCACAAGACAGACCAGGAAAATATGCCCACCATGAACAACCCAGGAAGCATATTTACATTGTGTCATAACAGAACACACTGGTGACCAAGTAAAAAATAGATGTAAATGTTTTTCTCATCTGTCCCAATTAAACCATTTCAAGAAAACACTTACAAACAAGTAAGGAAGTTCCAAAGCAGGACTTGGAAGGCTCAAAGGTTTACTCTTGGGGGATGAAAGCAAAGAAATAAATATCATTTAAGTTGCCCTTGCAGGTTGGGAGTTTGGAGCACTCAAAATGCAAAGTGAAGGCAGACAGCAAGGGAGGGAGGCTCTGAGAATGGCGGCTGGAGGCATCCCTTGAACGATGTTAGACCCAGGTTGTTGGTTCAGAGCAAATGGGATTAACAATGAAGTTCATCTATTCTTCCTCTACTTTCTGATAACACAACCACTCTCAGAGGTAAGGAATGAATGAATCTATTTTTAAAACTTCTAGAGAAAGATCTTACAATCTTCTTTGGCAATTCAGTATTATATTTAGCACTTTACGCTCAAGAAACATCCCTTCATACCTAACCTCAAATTTTCACAAACTACTTCTTACACCTCTCTATTCTCTTCACAGTGGGGGTGGAAAGCAGCTGGGTACCATCTTTTATGTGATCCATGGGAGTTAAAAATACACACAGACACATATATATAATCTACCTTTTTTGTAACTTAACCCTTTGATATGACTTCAACATATACAGTTGTTTTATGATGTTCTCTATAAAGCTCAATACTCTAGTGACTTTAAGGGCCAAAATGTATCCAAAATAATTGTGCTACTACTCAAGAGTAATGACCCACTAAGAACTTCTCTACTTATCACTTTCTCTACTAATTAAAATGTCTGTTAAATGAAATTATAGCTTACAAAATTTGCCATTACTTAACTCCAAATTGAGATAAAATTAACTTAAAATATTTTTTAAAGTCACAAAATTCTTAAAATGTAAAAAAAAAAAAAGCCACAAAATCCTTAAGTCCTGTATTAGTAAGAGAATTACTCAGACAAAAGCCTCTGAAACAAAGAGTAGCACCTTTGTAAGTTAAGAGAAGAACAAGAGTGGGAGAAAAGATCACAGAGCTGGGTGAGGAGGGGGGGAAGAAAAGTGTTTCAGGCAGTTGAGCCACACATCTCAGAGGAGACTAAATTTAGGCCTCTTTGGCCTAGTAGAATTAGGATAAATTAAAAGACTGAAGATCAAGGTAGAGTTAAAGACAAAACTCTACCCCTAAATTAAAGATGAAACTTTAACATCTAATACTTATATCATGCATATTTTGAATATTCAGAATACTGAAAATGAAAGACAGTTACAAATATATCACTAAGAAATATTAAAATTATAATTACAGTGACCCATTTAAAAACACTGGGGGAAAGGGGAATAAATTGAGAAGAAGGGGAGAGCAAAAACAACATGATGGTCCCAAGTATTGCCCTCAATATCTCTATATAGCCTCATCAAAGAAGAGCTTGAGTATACCTTACTGTATGTAAGGTTTACCTCAATAAAAAGAAATGAAGCCAAAAGAAAAAAAAGAATAGAGTTTGAGATGCAAAACTCCCTCTGTTTAAACAATTGGATTGTTTCATCCAATCCCTGAAGATGATTTTTATTGGATTAGTTAATACACAGACTGTTCCGGCATGTGAAGTTATCCAGTGGTGTAACATTGCAATCTTCTTAAAACGTACCCGTGAGAATTCCAGCCACCTATACTGAAAGCGCCTGCTTAGGTTTGGAATTCTGGAATAAACCATCCTCCACACCAAATAGTTGGCAACGGTCCTGTTAACAGAAAGAGAAGCACATTTGTTGTGTTGAATTTGATATCTGATGCTCTGCAGAACACCCTGGGAAAATCTGTTGGCAAAGCTCCATGGAGGGACCTCTTGCTCATACAAAACTGCAGAACTTTCACTTGAGAAATGACATGATACAGTGTCAATAAGCTCAACCAAAATTGACTTGCTTTTCACGACCTAATACAGATAGATGATATGAAAATTCCAGCCCCAGGTCTCAGCGTGAACATTTTGCTTTCCCACTAAGGACATAGAGTCCACTGTTACCCAGCCTTTCATGTCTAGAAATTGTCAAGAACTTCCAATTATTAGGTGACTTGATAAAATGCAGATGAATTCTTACCTTTTGGAAACAAAATGCAAGCTATTGGCTAATACCAATTATCTAGATATGCACCCTGGTTGCAAATCTACTAGATGTTGGAGTTTGGGCAAGTCACTTAAGCTCGTTGATTTTATCTTTGTCACACAATGAGAATGATCCCTACCTTATAGGGCTGTTGTGATGTTAAAATAAGTAGCAAAATGTTTGACAGAGTAAATTCCAGTTTTCATTGCTGTTCACTTCCAAACATATGAACAACCCCATACACTTGGGGCTTCCCTGGTGGCGCAGTGGTTGAGAGTCCGCCTGCCGATATGCAGGGGACACGGGTTCGTGCCCCGGTCTGGGAAGGTCCCACATGCCGCCGTGGAGTGGCTGGGCCCGTGAGCCACTCATGTAATGTCCATAATACATATTTTTTAAATTCCGTTACGTTTTCTTAAGTGTTGCCTTTTTTCTATAAGCAAAACATGCCCTGACCTTAGAAGGATGTGTGATCTGAGTTAATTTCTAACTCAACAGTGATGATGAATTTTTAATGACCCATCCCCTCCCAGCTGTGCCATTACCATGGTGACTAATAACACACATTCCTGAGATGGCTCTCGGTCAGCCAGCCCTGTGAGAGCAGTGTGACATGATGATGACAACTGGCCCATCAAGAACAACCCACACTCTCATTTGCATGGCATCTAACCCAGTGGACATGCACTCTTAGCAGTTAAATTTATTTCAGCATACACACCCAATTAATGTATAGACATTTTAATTTATATAGAGATATACTAATGGACTAACATATCAGGAATGTTTTTCACAAATATAGAAATAGACATTTTGAAAGATAAAATGAAATAAAGATATTTTCCAAAGTCCTTAGTTAATCCTTCAAACACTTTTAGTTAATTCTTCAAGACACATTATCCATATAGGATTAGGTTAATACAATGACAGTCAATGTAAATCAACATCTCATACGGTTGTCTTGACTATTTCAAAATATTTTCACCATATCCTTCCCAGATCTGGTTAGAACACCACTGTTTTTACCTTGTCAGCTGGCCAACCAAGATGGTATAACTAGAGTGGGAGAAGGGCCACTTCTGCCACTTTTTTCCCATTCACTTTGCGCTTATACTATTAGTAATAGCTTCAATTCCTGTTTCTCTACAAGAATTTTTTAAATCACTTGTCCATTTTGTGAGGATTAAACCAATAACAAAATTCATAAACCTACAGGTATATGTAAATGACTTCAGATTATGTTTAATATATGGAATAAAGACTAACCAGTGAAGGCAACACTGTCTTGCCTCATATGTGCCATGCAGATCAAATGAAGGGTCCATGGCCATCTATATAGCAAAACTCAATATAGCCTAGTTATTTTTTCAGTGGAAAGAATAAAGATATATAGAAGTTCTAAAATTTTCTTCTCAGACCCAGTGGATCTTGTTGAGGTATGCACACTTCCCCTCGGAGACCACCACTCTCATCAGCAAAATCTAGCCCTTGTCCATGCTCTTTTGAGGCACTATAATAAACATGTAGTTTTAGGTCATTTCTTTGGACCTTTTGAGTTCACATCGTTAATCCTGAGCAAGACAAGAAGTGCTCACTGAGCACCTACTGTTGGCCAAGTATCATCCCAGATGCCATGAGTAATGTAAAGAAATAGGAACTCAGCACCTACATTCAGAGAACTTAGAGTGTAGCTGGGGGACACGGGACTTCAGATTTCAGCTTGTTCATGAAAAATGGGTTTTTTAATTGAATGGGATATACAGTAAGTACATAAGGAACCCTTCTTTCATTCACTCATTCAGCACATCCTGAGCACCCGATATGTACTAATAGTTCTAGGTGCTGGGGAGATGGACAGGTGAGAAAGCTATACCCCTGATCTCCTGGGTCTTTTAGCCAAGCAGGGAACCAGGCAAGCACAGAAATAATGATCTGGCAGACCCCAGCACCCAAAAGTGCATGCCAGACACTGGGCTGGGGAGAGTGCACACCTCAACCTGAGGGATGAGAGTAGGCCTCGGGAGAGGGACAGGGCTTGGGCTATGAAGGCTTCAGGGTGTGAAGCAGGAACATGAACTCTGGACAGGCTGAATAATGCAGGAATAGCTTCTGTGTTGGAGGGGAGGCTGAGCAGGGCCATCACTCACAGAGCTATAGGCAGAAAGGCCAGCTACAGCAGGGAACACACACAGGCTGCAATTAGGGTCCAAAATCCAGAATGTTAAAGGGGCAGAGCCCAACCCTAACACAAGGTCTGTATGTTCTTCAACCTTAAAATACTGCTTTTGTGGTGTGTGAGCTGTGCTGGCTCCATAGGTAGAGATTCAAAGGAGGTCCATGGCCAGCAGATATGCTTAAGTGAATTCAAAAGCTATTCCCTCAAGAGGTCTGTGATGAGCCAGATCAACTGGGGAAGTTGTTATGATGTGGCCTGATGCTGGCGGTAAAAGAGGCAACATGATGCAAGTATGTTGGGGTTTTAAATTTTTCGGCGTTTCCTGCTCCCTTAAAACCACACAGCTTAAGGCATCCCATATTAGCTATAACTCCCACAGCATTGCTATAGGAGAGATGTTATTGTACGCATTTTACATAAAAGGAAACTTGGGGCTTCCCTGGTGGCGCAGTGGTTGAGAGTCCGCCTGCCGAGATGCAGGGGACACGGGTTCGTGCCCCAGTCTGGGAAGATCCCACATGCCGCGGAGCGGCTGGTCCCGTGAGCCATGGCCGCTGAGCCTGCGCGTCCGGACCCTGTGCTCTGCAACGGGAGAGGCCACAACAGCGAGAGGCCCGCGTACCGCAAAAAAAAAAAAAAAAGGAAACTTGATGCCTAGAACCATTAAGTAAGGCCTCATGATCCCATAATCAGTCGGTCTCCAACTTAGTAGAATCACCTGGGGAGTTTTAAAAGTCCAGATGCCCAGGCCACTCCAGACCAATTAAATCAGTATATCTAGGCTGAGACCCACGATAAATATTGTTTTTAAATCCCCCCCAGCTAAGTCCAATGTGCAACCAAGTTGGATAACAGGTGTAATAAGCAGTGGAGGCTAGACCAGACCAAGGTGTGTCTGACTCTTAAAGCCTCTGTGCTTTTCCCCATGCCACACAGTGAGGGATTAACACCTCTAGTTCCGCAAAGATTTCCTGGCCAGTCACAGAGACGCCAAAACACTCCGACAACCACACTTCACAGAAGTCTGTGGGTATGAAGAAAGAACAGTGTGTGAGGCCTTCATAGGCAACGCATGACCAAGACGATAGCACACAAAGACCCCTGAGAGCTAGAAGACGGAGTTGGGGAAGCTCGCACAGTGAGGCAATGGCGCTGATGAGCTGCTCCAGCATGCTATCAATACACTGACAGAATGCTGGGGAGCACAACTTTGGAGTGCTAATGTTACCACGCCAGGAACAGATCCTGACCGTAATGACTGAATTACTGCCACTTAATGCTCAGATGCATCAAAAAACAAAACAAAAATAAGACTCGGCAACAGTCCTTGAAAAATAACACATCTTTTTTTTCAAAAAGCATTTTTAGCAGTATGGTAATTTCCCCAAATGGCAATAAATAAAGGAGAGGAAAGCAAAGCATCTCAGGAGAGAATCCACCACTAAGAGAGCAGCATGAAATCATTTCCCAAAGCCTCTGACTAGGAAGACTTATTTTTTAGAAGATTTTCCTGCCCCTTGTTTTCAATTAGTGACAGCTTACATTTGTATTGCATTTAAGAGATCATAAAGACCTTTTTTGATCCTCATGATGATGCTATGGGGTGGTTATTATTATTATTCCAATTTTCAGAAAAATAAAACAAAGGTCAGAGGTCAAAGGACTTCTAAGTATGGGTCAATTCCAGGACTAACATTTGGGTCTTCAGGTTCCACAGCTTGCATTTGCTCCTGAGTCAAACCGCCTGAGGTAAGCCAAACAGGTACCTCTTGAAGGTTCTCAAAGCAGAAGAGACCTTCCTAAATCCTAGAGGCGGCCCAGAGGTATGCAGCTTCACCATCACCTGAGAACTTGTTAGAAAATTCCTGGGCCTCCCCCAAGATCTACTGAATCAGAAACTGTTGCCTCTTTTTTTTTTTTTTTTTCCTTTTTTTGGATGCACTGCACAGCATGTGTGGAGTTTTAACCACTGGACCGCCAGGGAAGTCCGGAAACTGTTGCCTCGAACGCAGCATCCAAGTTAATGCTAGTCCCATCACCCAACATGTTCAACATCCCCCTTTTCCACTCTTCCCTACCTGGAAAATTCCTCCTTATCCTTTGGGGTTCTGCTCCTATGTCACCTCCTGCACAGTGGGCACTGGGCCATCTGGTTAACTTTTAGAAATTTTTAGGAAGTATCTTCTATGTGAGAAGTACCATGCTAGGCCTTGAAGTTACAACAGCAATTACAGGAGTGCCCACCATCAGAACCTCACTGAGCCGTGGAAGTGAGGGAGAGGAGCAAACCAGAAAATTAGGTAAGTTCTTTGATATTTTGCTCCTGGGCATGAAGCTAGACTATATTTCCCAGCTTCTCTTGCAGTTAAATGGGTCATGTGGCTGAGTTCTGGTCAATGGAATATGGGTTGAAGTGACACATTCCACTTCTAGGCCTTCCCACAAAACCTCCTGTGCAATTCTCCACTCTCTCTCTTTCCCCAACCACTGGCTGAATGGAGAGGATTCCAAAAAGCCAGAGGAAGGCAGAACCACAAGATGGAAGGAGCCTGCGTTCCCAAGTCCCTACGTGGAGGAAAGCTGCCTTACAGGAACACCCATGTTGGAATTCCACGAGCACAGAGTACAATTTTCATTGTACAAGCCAATACGAGTTTAGAGGTGCTTATTACAGTGACTGGTGTGTCCTGACTAATATAGTAACTAGGGAACCCAAGGGCACGCTTCCTTGACCGCTCGTGTGCCACAGCACAAGTGAGGATCAAAGATGATTAGCAGTCTAAAAACCCTACTGTGCCATGCAAATAAAGTGTTATCAAAATTCTCAAGAAGCATATAGTGTTTTGAAATCTCATAAACATACACAGAATACAAGTTGTTTTGGTTTTTTTTAATTTTTTTCATCTTTATTGGAGTATAATTGCTTTACAATGGTGTGTTAGTTTCTGCTTTATAACAAAGTGAATCAGTTATACATATACATATGTTCCCATATCTCCTCCCTCTTGCGCCTGGTTGCTGAAGAGTAAACTATGTGACAGAGATTTGGTTTTTGTCTTTATTTAAAACTGAAGCTTCATAATATCTGCAGGTCATTTATGTTATGTACATAATGTCTGCAGCTAATTTTTCTATCTATATTTTCTTACACTATAGTTCACTATGTTTACATCTGTCTAAGTTATCATTTTGTCAAGAACCAGATTAATGTCTTCCTCCAATCATGGTCTTTCTTGGTCCCTTTATCATGACAGGTCCTGCAATTCTAAAGTGTAATCACCACAAAAGAGATTATCTAATACAGTAAACCTAGGCCCAGTCTATCCCCTGGTTATAAATTATGCTTTTGTGGAAATAAAATTAATACAATTTCCAAAAGTACCTACTAATTTACAACTGAAGATAACACAGACACTAGAAGAAACCAGCTCACTAGGTGCTGAAGGATGCGTATACAGGATGGCAAACTCCATCTTTCAACAGAAATTACCACCACCATTTAAAATGTGCTGAGTAACTCAATGGCATAGGAGTACAAAATCATTTGGGTCATATTTTATAGTATTACAGAGCTAGGAAGTACATATGAAAAAGTTTTCTAAAGCAGTGAGTCTCCCAAAAAACTAATCATAAGATTCCTGGGATGCTTGTTAAAATACAGACTTCTGGGCCTCACCCCAGATCTACTGCATCAGCCTCTAAGGAGGAGGGCCCTTGGAATCTGTATTTTTACCAAGGGCCCAAGGTGATGCTGCTGGCATTACTGGTCCACAGACCACACTTGGAATAGCAAGGCTCTACCTCACAAAGAATCTGAAGTGAATTTATTATTTCTACTCTCCCTTTTCTGCATGTTTACTTTTTTGCATGCCTTCTTCAATGAACAGATAACTGTTTTTATCGTAAGAAAACAGCATCTTAAAATGAACAGCTCTTCAAAAGTGTCTAAGTGTTTTTGTAGGTGAGGATGGATGCTAAATTTTATTCCTAGGACTTCTGCAGGTGCCTTTTATCCAACACAACTCCTGGTAACATAGCCTTGTCTAAGTCCAAATAAGAAAGTATGATTTTTAATCATGGCCCGGCAATTAGCCTATTAAGCTGTCTTTGTGAACTATTTGACCTTCCTGTGCTTCATTTTCTGTAGTCAAATGTGAATGGATTCATGAGGATGTAAAATTCTCTTTCCTGATCTAAAATATGACACAAGTGAACCCATCTATGAAACAGACTCACAGACATAGAGAACAGACTGGTGGTTGCCAAGGGGGAGGAGGTTGGGGGAGGGCTGGAGGGGGAGGTTGGGGTCAGCAGATGTGAGCTTTTATATATGGAATGCATAAACAACAAAGGCCTACCATACAACACAGAGAACTATATTCAATATCCTGTGATAAACCATAATGGGAAAGAATATTAAAAAAAGAATGTATATATATATATATATATGTATAACTGAACCACTTTGCTGTACAGCAGTAATTGACACAACATTGTAAATCAACTATACTTCAATCAAAAAAATTCTCTTTCCTGGACATTTTTAGCATTTCCTTGTTTTGTAGTGCTAAAGGAACAAAGCAACAAATACTAAAACATTCTTTAAGAAAAACCTGACAGTTCCTGAAATTGTTTCATCAGTCCAATTTTCCTACAGTTCTCAGAGTGATCTTATGTCTTTTTAATACTGGTACTTTGGTTTATTGCCACAAAGTGACTTACTGGCTTAAAAGAAACCAGAGAAAAACAGCAAAAGACCAAGAATGAACTGGGGAAAAACAAAGATGTTCGTATAGAAAGCTCAGAAAGTAACATCATTATATGACTAGTTCCCAAAACCAATAAACAATTTAGGCTTTCAGAGAGAAAATACGGAGAAAGACCAGAAATAAGGGGCAAAAACACTGCGTATTTGTTGTCATCATAGCAAATAAATTACACCAGATGATGGTTTCGGCCCATTTGTCACAAAGGGCACCACGACTTTCCCTAAGACTCTTTTGATGTAACTTTCTTTAAAAACAGTTTTCAAAGGACATGAGAGGGAAGACCTTATAATTTAAAAGGAAAAATAAAAGTCACAGTAAAATGCACAAAAGAGCTCTTACTTCTTCCTCTCAGAGCCTAATATCCTAAACAAATCCTTAAAGTACTGAGGGACACGGACCACCACATTCTCTGAGGGGCCGATGTCTTTCAGTTCGGGGTAGAGTCTGACATCGATGACCTTCTTGATGAAGCCCAGCCAGTCAAACTGAGGAGAGAGAGAAAAAAAAAACATAGTGAGAGAACCTCTGGGGGGCAAGAATCAAGGAGAAAGGCAAAGAGAGTCAGCTGAATGTAATCCACTGCTTGTGACTTCAGACCAAATAATTAAACATTCAACTGCTCAAATCTAGAAAATAAATTCCTGATCACTGCCACCCAGACCAGACCTACTGCCTGAATCGTAAATGGAATGTGTGCTCTGCACCGTCTGCGTATGCACCACACATGCGCGCACACACTCCCCCAGTAATGCGCACACTCGCTCCCCTGGCCCCTCCAGCACTCTCCCTGCCTCCTCCACTCTCCCCCTCCCTCTCTTCCTTCCTCTCCCTTCTCTCCTGAGCTCTCCCTCCTTCCTTCTTGCACTCTCCCTCCCTCCTGCGCTAGCCCTCACCTCCCTTCTACCTGCACCCTCCCCCACTCCCTACTCATTCACTCTCCTGTCCACACAGACAAGATGCCCCATTACATTTCTGCTCTTCCCTCTGGCATAGCCTTTCTTACACAGAGGGAAACAAGCAGCAACAAAAAGTAACATGTGTTCCCTCTTCATACCATCGCTATCTTGGCGTTCTTACCTGGCTACCCCAAAAGTCATCCCCAGTCTTTTCCCCTTCTTTTCCTCCCTTGCCTGCCTCCACTATTGAAAAGGAAAAACAGTCACTCACTTGCCCAGCCTAGCCTGTAGGTAGGGATGGCCACGTGCCCCAAACCTACTTGACAAGAAATAAAGGGAAGACACCTGGAAAGCCTTTGGTTTTTCCCGGTGGAAGAGTTACACATGGCCCATAGTGGTGCTTCCGCCTTCTTCCTGCCCTGATGGCAGATGTGACATATGCAGCTGTGGCGGCCACCTTACAACCTTGAGTCATCAAACATGAAGTCAAAAAGCCAACACACTAAGAAGAGTGGAGCAGAAAGAAAGAACTTGGATCTTTGACAACATTGTGCAACAGCTAAACCGACACCAACAGCCACCTATGTCTAGACTTCTGTCATGTAAGAAAACGGGCTTGAAGTTTTTAAGCCACTCTTGGAAAAGTTTTCTATTCCCTATAGCAGAAAGCATCCTGATGCACAGACAAGGGATAGTTTATGTGATGACTGACAAAGATGATGATGAGCAAGAAGACCAATGGTAGGTTTTACGAGGCAAAATTTTACACACAGGTGAAATAGAATCGCTTGTCAAATGACCAGTTAAGATACAATTTCCTGGATCGTTTTCACCAACCTGGGGAATCATAGCACTCAGTTGGGAAATGTTCATTTTGTTGTACATGGCCTCACTGGTTCGGTTTTCATGTGGAATCATTATCTGTTGGAAAGAGACTTTGGTTATTTTTTTCAAATGAACCATTTCCTACTGCATGACTACTTTCTACATGTGCCAAAGCATCTGCATAGTATCATAAACTTTTTCAAGATTTTGGTGTGGTGCTGAACCTGGGAGAGAAGAAAAAAGATATCATTTCAGGCAAGATTAAGAAAATAAAAAGAAACTTTGCTGTCCTGCTCAGTGTGAAACACTGTCCTCAGTACAAAAATAACTACTCGAATCCCTCCCGTCCCTATAATGCAGATGGACAAAATCTGTTACTGGCTCGGGCTTGACAGCCAAACTAAGGTTGAGCAACTGAGACAAACATCCCACCTTCACCTGTGGTGTCCAGGTAATGACCTCCATAGTTCATGGACTACAGACCACCCCTTCATCCCTAGGGGAACATTCTCACTGAAGAGCACTAGACTATCTGGACACCACTGCCACCTGTGACCATTCTGTCAACAGCTCATTCCCTCACTTCCCCTCTTCCCTCTGGTTTCTCTGGCCTTGAGATTCCCCTGGCCCCAGTGCTAGGGGTATGGGTTCAGTTACCACCCAGACATATCGCCAAGTCTGCATCTACAGCCCTGACTCTTCACACTCCTCCATTCTCAATACTTATGCTCTTGGCCATTTTGGCAACACCAAATCTAAGCTTCTAGCCTCTGCCGTGTTTAGTCTGAGAAGAGCAACAACAATCATCTTCCTCAAGGGCCATCTTAATCACTTCCGTGGACAGGCAGTAGCTCCCCATGCCGCTGAGCACATCATGGTTTTGTCTTAACACCATCCATTATCTGATTCCCTTGCATTAAACTTGCCACCTTCCAACTCACACAGGACTCTCCTACCCTTGCACCCCTACCCATCAACACCACCCTCATGGTTTTGTCTTAACACCATCCATTATCTGATTCCCTTGCATTAAACTTGCCACCTTCCAACTCACACAGGACTCTCCTACCCTTGCACCCCTACCCATCAACACCACCCTCATGGTTTGAACCGTAATTCAACACTTTGCCTATGATTCGTTTTCTTTTTCAAGTCTTTCCAATTAAACTCCACTTGGGGGCTTCCCCGGTGGCGCAGTGGCTAAGAATGCCAATGCAGGGGACATGGGTTCGAGCCCTGGTCCGGGAAGATCCCACATGCTGCGGAGCAACTAAGCCTGTGTACCACAACCACTGAGCCTGCGAGCCACAACTACTGAAGCCCGCATGCCTAGAGCCCATCCTCTGCAACAAGAGAAGCCACCGCAATGAGAAGCCCGCGCACCACAACAAAGAGTAGCCCCTGCTCGCCGCAACTAGAGAAAGCCCGCACACAGCAACGAAGACCCAACACAGACAAAAATAAATTAATAAATAAATTTTAAAAAAACAAAAAGCAGAAAAAACTCCACTTGGCTCTAATCCCAAGGGCCACGTCATCAACAAGACCTCCCCTTATGCACACATCCCTAGCTGGGAATGGCTGAATGCACACTTCCATGGCTGTGTTTACAAGAACTTTGCGGGGGGGGGGGGCTTGACTACGTTGTCCTGTCTCCCCAGCTTTAGAAGTTTCCCTAGGATGACGTGCCCCACTAATTTTGAAGGTCCCTAGTGACCTGGGATGTAAGAGACACATATAAGCATTACCGGCTGGCCAAAAACCCACACACCATGGATTTGTCAAGACAAAGTCACAGAAGGCTGAGTGGCAGACATCTACCCCCTCTTTTCTAAATGCTTCGGTGTCCTCAGCTTCTCCCTCCTCACCCTCCACAGGAGAGACTTCCTATAACTCACAAGCAGTCTCCTGGCTCTATTTATTAATAAATCATTGCCTCAGAGAATGTTCACACTCCTCCTCCCTCTACTCAGCCTTGCAGGCCCAGGCTGCAGCCCTTTGACCTCAGAGCTGTTTTCAGCTCTCTGCCAGCTACTCCCCCACCCCATGGATTTGTCACTTCATTTAACCTCTTGATAATTCCCAGGCTTGCCTCAGCCCAGCTGTTTTTAGTTCCCTTTTTGGTCCAGATCCCTGGCTCAAGCCAAGGCCTTTCCCGCTGTATCAGAGCTTCAGTCCAAATTAGATTGCTGGGTCCCCTATTTGCCTGGGAAGGGAATCCAGGTGGCCTCTAGACTGGTTTAGAGGCACAGTCTTTGACTCCAGAACATCTGCAGCAGTCTTTGCAGTCTTCAAAGGTGACATGCAGGGATGAACTTTTTGCTCTGCAACTAGGGGTCTACAGAAAGATACACATGTACGCCACGGCAGCCAAGAGGCCAATTCCTCCTGACCCTATCAGCCTACTCCTCACTTCAACACCCCACCGCACCTCGCCAAACACAAAACACTTGGACTCCCATGCACTTCAGGATTTTTACCAACGTCTGTTATAGAAGACTACCAACCTATATGCAACCACTTCTTGACAAAAGTATCATTTTTTCACTACAATGTATCTCCACTAGCAAATTTCACCATATTTTTTCCCTCCAGTCCTGGGAATGTATAGAGATTTTATTCTTTGTTCTTCTAGAAAAGTTATTCTTTGAACAAAGCTAACCATTTAGGATCTCCGATTATTCTCCCTCAAGTTTGTTCTTGCATCTTTTTGCCTCCACCATGAGCCTGAAAAAATTTAAAAGGTGACTTACACAGAACACAGCATGTGACACAATGACATTCATTAGAGTGGGGCAAGAAAAGAATGAAAACCAGGGGTAGGTAAAAAGTAGCACTAGAAAGGAAGCTAATAAATGCTTACCAGCCTGCCCTATGCACTTTCTACATCAAATTATGTGTCCAGAATGGGTGGATAGACTTCCCAAAATGCCTGTCTTAGATCAGACTGACTTCTGAGTAGGAATGGTGTAAAGAGTAGACTAGACTAAAAATAACCTTCAACTCAAGCCAAATCAGTAACGATTTATCAAATATATATTCTTCAGTTGTGGTCAAACAGGAGCCACAGCTGAGCAGCATGTGGACACTGAATGGGCTTCAAGCAGAGAGGTAGAAGGAATGAAGAGCTCTTCTTTCTGTCATGGTTTTTCTTCCTGTTACTTCCCAGAGGGGGATGCTATAAGTTCTACCTTGAACCCAAAGAACAATGCCACAGAATGATTTTTTATATATATTTTCATTCGAGATATATTGCCTTTAAAATAAAGAGAAGAAAAAAAACAGATTAAGATTTACCTCAGCTATCTTAATTTCCAACCTAAGCACCGACTTCATGTCATGCTCTGCTCGGGAGCTATTAGCTCCCAAAAGCACGGCAGTATCCACCATGAACTTGTAAAGGGCGTCCCGATACTGTAAGAGATAAAGAAGCAAGTGACCATGACATCAGCCTATTAGGAAGTATGTTTCAGGGACACGGAAGAGCAGAAACAGCAAGTGGAAATAAATGCCCTTCATTTTCACTCTGTACTCGAAGTATGGTACAGGCATCATGCAATACAAACCACCCACCTACCACCTTGGGACAAAGAAGAACGATGGCTACTTGGGTACTGTTTCCATGAGAGACACAAACGTCTGGCCACCAAGGATCAAGAGAATTCGTTTGCTAGCAATAGCGATATTATGGATACATGAAACATCTACAAATGAGCCAAGAATAGAAAGTTAAAGGTCAGACTCCTCTTTCCAGGCAAGTGACACTTTAATAAAATAACGGGAAAGAACTGTCGCTAAAAGCAGGCGGCATGATCCATGAAGACTAATAGGAACTGTGATTTATTCTCTTCCAGCTCAATTTACCCACCTCCACAATAAAAACAAAAGACCAGTGATCGAAGCCCTATGTCTTTTCAGTTTTGTATGGTTTTTACAGAGTTCTCCTCAGTATAGCGCAGGGAAAAAAGAAGGGAAAGAAGAGAAGAATGATGAAGAGAAACCTAGCAAATATAGAATTTCCTCCCTGCATGTTCATAAACCCATTTTCAGGCTATTCACATACTTTTGGAGAGGGGGACCTTACTTTGTGGGAACTAAGGAATCTTTTTGGGGTTCACCTCTCCTTTCAGATATATTTGTGAGAACTCAATACACAGGGTATTAAACTGTTTCACAGTTATGCTATGGGAATAAGATTTCCTAACGTAACCTTGACTTTGCATAGCTATTCTTATGATGTTTATGACCTCGAGACCTGCATGCTGCTTGGCATATAGCAGGCCCTTAATAATTATTTGTTGAATCAGTAAGCAAGCTTCACAAATAGTCTTAGTTAGAAATGTTTTGCAATTCCTAGTTCAATTCCAAAAATATTTATTCAATCAATACATATGCACGATATCTTGCTAGGCCTTCTGTGCACATGGGAGGTACAGACGAAAAGTTAAATAATACTTGAGTCTGGTTCTCAGTGTGACCCTGTGAGGGAGATAAACACGTCATTACTAACTGTAACACTAGCAAGACCAAAATAAGGTCCTTAATAAAGCTGCTAAGTGCTTAGAAACTCAAGAACTGGAAAATTCCAGCCTCAAGAAACCAGGGACATAGCAGTTAGAGACTGGTTCAGAAGCGGTGAGGAGTCCTCCTGTGAGGTGTGCAAGCTGCTTTGTTGGGAGAAGAATAAAAATAGGTGAGACAGGGCTTCCCTGGTGGCGCAGTGGTTGAGAGTCCGCCTGCCGATGCAGGGGACGCGGGTTCATGCCCCGATCTGGGAAGATCCCACATGCCGCGGAGCGGCTGGGCCCGTGAGCCGTGGCTGCTGAGCCTGCGCGTCCGGAGCCTGTGCTCCGCAACGGGAGAGGCCGCAACAGTGAGAGGCCCGGGTACGGCAAAAAAAAAAAAAAAAAAGAGGTGAGACAGCAAAGGTGGTTTGGGACCAGGTCATGAAGAGGCCTTGAACTCCCTCCCTCTACGGAATTGAGAGTCTAGCTTGTGAGCAAAAGCACTCTGGGAGCTGTACTTTGAGAAGAGAACTTGTCAAGTGGTGGTGCTAAGGAGGCAATGGAATGAGGGGAGGAGAGAACAGCTAAAAGGAGACTTAGCAGGGATCTGCCCTAGGGCAGTAAGGACAGAAAGGAGGGACTAGGTGGAAGAGATACTTCGAAGGCAGAGTCTACAGGACTGATTGGTTACAGGACAGGGACAAGATTTCAAGCACGGCTGTTTGTAGGGTGGTGACCCCAGCAGAAACAGAGGTGCCCCAGATTGGCAAAAGTTCATTCCGTCCACTTTCAAGAAGGAAAACCTGCCAACCTTCCTCCATGAGTGTCCTCAGCCAGAAAGTCACCTAGGATCTCGGCTAGCTTCCTGCCCTCCAGAGCCTTCTAGATATAGGCTTTCCTATCAGCAAAGGGGCAGGGACTTCCACTATGAGCCAGCACTTCCCTGTCGAAGTTCCTGCATTCTCAGGCTAGGCCAGAAACCCGAGCACTCTCTAATCAAGGTTCCCCTGGGTCTGAGGCTCCTTTGGAAGTTCAACAGAGGTTCCAAAATGAATTGAAAGTGTTAGGAATGAACCAGCTCTAATCCAACCTCCAGGAAACTACTAGGTTTCCAAGCCAACCCAAGAAGTCTGACCAGATTGATCCCATCTGGTTCTCATTGACCTTAAATTAACCTGGGGTACCAGTTAAAAAAAGATTCCTGGGCCTCACTTCAAGTCTACTAAATCCGACTTTCCATTGCTGAGGCCCAAGAATCGACATTTAATAGAAGCTTCCCAGGTGGTTCTTAAGCAGTACAATTTGGGAACCACTGGTCGACTGGGTGTCCATGCCCATGCTTCTGCAATATACTGTGAGCTCTTTGCACTTCTGAGGAATGGCTTCAAGCTCATTCTTCGGTTACTCAATTTGGGTGTGCTGTCTTCCCAGCTTGATCATGAGGGCACTGAGCACAGGGACTCATACAGCCTTCATTTTCAGACTTCCAGAAAACAGGGAGTGTCATTTATCTGCCGAAATGAAAGGCCTTTGCTTCCTACATTGGGAATATGGTCATCAAACACCCACACTGCTCAATTCTAGTAAAGAGTTGGGAATTTGAGAACAATTTATGAACCCTGCAATGCCTGACAAGATAGAGTTGAATGAGTAAAACTTACAGACTTGGCTTCTGTGCTATTATCAAGGTAGTCTTCCCTCACGGCTAGGGAAAGCGCTGCTTGGTCCAGCTGTTGAAACAAAAAACAAAGCATTTGCTTGCACTGTAAATTCTTAGGTACCATGTTATTAACAAGAGTCATGAGATCTGTATACCAGCCATATTTAGAGCATGTGTTACCATTACAAAAACAATTCAATGCAATCAGAGCTACATGCAAGTAGGCACTTCAGCAATGACCGTTATAAAGTATCAGAGACCTGCCCCTCCTCCCCTGACTCATGGTTTCTAACCCTTTTGAGTTTCTAACAATACTGAATAACATCAAAGCTATAATATTTGAGTTGGAATAGGTCTTAGAGATTATCTGACTTTCCCCCTTATTTGGTGGGTGGAGAAACGAAATCCAAAGAAGTCATGTGACTTCCCCAAGGTAACACAGCTGGGCAGAGCTCAGAGGAGAATCATTGTCTTCCATCACCAGATCCACTATTCTTCTCACTGCAGTATTTTGCAAAATGCCAATCCACATCAAGCTGATTAACCAGACTGTCCACCTCCCTCTCCCTAAAATACTGTATTGCACCATTTTTGGGGGGAAAGGAATCAATAATAATTTTGCTTGGAGAAATCTGTAAAAACTTTAGAACACTCTCTGGAAAGTTTAAGATAGGTGATAAAAATACAAACAATAATCAGACAACTAAATATCTAGAATTATTATTATAGAAAAGTATAGCATAATTTCTTTTTTTTTTTGTGGTATGCAGGCCCCTCACTGTTGTGGCCTCTCCCGCTGTGGAGCACAGGCTCCGGACACGTAGGCTCAGCAGCCATGGCTCACGGGCCCAGTCGCTCCGCGGCACGTGGGATCCTCCCGGACCGGGGCACGAACCCGTGTCCCCTGCATCGGCAGGTGGACTCTCAACCACTGCGCCACCAGGGAAGCCCTAGCATAATTTCTTGAATTAAAACTTTCAGCCCTGGGACTTTTCTGGTGGTCCAGTGGTAAAGAATTCGCCTTCCAACGCAGGGGACATGGGTTCGATCCCTGGTCAGGGGACTAAGATTCCACATGCTGCGGGGCAGCTAAGCCTACGCGCCACAACTACCGAGCTCAGCTAAGCCTACGCGCCACAACTACCGAGCTCGCACGCCTCAATGAGAGAGCCCGCATGCTGCAGACTACAGAGCCCAAGTGCCCTGGAGCCTGAGAGCCACAACTAGAGAGAGAAAACCCACATGCCAAAACAAGAGAAGCCCTCACCACAACAAAAGATCTCTCATGCCGCAACGAAGATCCTGCATGCCACAACTGAGACCTGATGCAGCCAAAAAATTAAAGAAAATAAATATTTTTTAAAATTAAAAAAAAAAAACTTTCAGCAACTTAAAGGCAATCAAAGAATACAGTCTTTTCAGAAAATGAGCTACAACAATCAGACATCCATCTGCCAGAAAAAAAATGAATCTCAACCCACACCTCACAACTTGTACAAAAATTAATTCAAAATTGATCATAGGCCTACATGTAAAACCTAACACTATAAAACTTCTAGGAGAAAACATAGGGGAAAATCTTTGACCTGGGGTTAGACAAAGAGTTCTTAGACACAAAAATCAGATCCATAAAAAAAAATAAACTGGACTTCATCATCATCAAATATTTTTGCTCTGTGAAAGTCATTGTTAAGAGAATGAAAAAGACAAGCTACAGACAGGGAGACAAAATGTGAAACTCACACATATGACAAAGGACTTGTATCCAGCATATATAAAGAGTCCTCACAACTCAATAAGAAAACAAACAACCCAATTTAAAACTGGACAAAAGATCTGAACAAACACTTCACCAAAAAAAATATTCAAACAGAAAATAAATTCATGAAAAGATGCTGAACATCACTAGTAATTAGAAAAATGTAAACT
The DNA here is from genome assembly GCA_004363435.1 of Platanista minor. Lineage (NCBI taxonomy): Eukaryota > Metazoa > Chordata > Mammalia > Artiodactyla > Platanistidae > Platanista > Platanista minor. The sequence goes on from RJWK010015499.1 coordinate 31,833, forward strand.
AAACCCACAATGGAATACCACTATACATGTACTAGGATGGCAAAAAAAATAAAAACAAAAAACTTATAATGCCAAGTGCTGGTGAGGATGTAGAAAAACTAGATCATTCACACACTGTTGCTGGGAATGCAACATGACAGAGCCACTTTGGAAACTGGTTTGATGGTTTCTTGTAAAATTGAACATACACCTACATGTGACCCAGCAATCTCACTTCCTAGCTATTTACCCAAGAGAAATGAAACTTATGTTCATGCAAAAACCTGCATGTAACTTTCTTCATTATTGCCCCAAACTAGAAACAACCCAAATGTTCTTCAACTGGCAAATGGATAAACTGTGATACACAATGGACTACTACTCACTCATAAAAAGGAATGAACTACTGATACATGCAACAGCATGGGCAAATTTTAATCACATTCCAAAAGAGGCAAAACTGTAGGGATGGAGAACAGGGTTTGGGGATGGGGAGAGTGGATGACTACAAAGGGGCAACACAAGGTAAATTCTGAGGGACTGATGGGACTATTCTCTTTCTGATGGTGGTGATTACATGACTCTGTGCATTTGCAAAAACTTACAGACTTGTGCTTCACAAAAAGTGAATTTAAAAAAAAGTGAATTTAGGGAGAGGGGTAAGATGGCGGAAGAATAAGATGTGGAGATCACCTTCCTCCCCACAAATACACCAGAAATACATCTACACGTAGAACAACTCCTACAGAACACCTACTGAACGCTGGCAGAAGACCTCACACTTCCCAAAAGGCAAGAATCTCCCCACGTACCTGGGTAGGGCAAAAGAAAAAAGAATAAACAGAGACAGAAGAATAGGGACAGGACCTGCACCAGTGGGAGGGAGCTGTGAAGCAGGAAAGGTATCCACACACTAGGAAGCCCCTTCGCGGGCGGAGACTGCGGGTGGCGGAGGGGGGAAGCTTCAGAGACACAGGGGAAAGCGCAGCAACAGGGGTGCGGAGGGCAAAGCGGAGAGATTCCTGCACAGAGGATCGGTGCCGAACGGCACTCATCAGCCCGAGAGGCTTGTCTGATCCCCCGCCGGGGCGGGCTGGGCTGGGAGCTGAGGCTCCAGCTTCGGTCGGATCCCAGGAAGAGGACTGTGGTTGGCGGCGTGAACACAGCCTGAAGGGGGTTAGTGCACCACGGCAGCCGGGAGGGAGTCCGGGGAAAAGTCTGGACCTGCCGAAGAGGCAAGAGACTTATCCTTCCCTCTTTGTTTCCTGGTGCGCGAGGAGAGGGGACTAAGAGAGCTGCTTAAAGGAGCTCCAGAGATGGGCGCGAGCCGTGGCTAACAGCACGGACCCCAGAGACGGGCATGAGACGCTAAGGCTGCTGCTGCCGCCACCAAGAACCCTGTGTGTGAGCACAGGTCACTATCCACACCTCCCTTCCAGAGCCTGTGCAGCCCGCCACTGCCAGTGTCCCGTGATACAGGGACAACTTCCCCGGGAGAACGCACGGCACGCCTCAGGCTGGTGCAATGACCCGCCGGCCTCGGCCACCGCAGGCTCGCCCCGCATCCGCACCCCTCCCTCCCCCCGGCCTGAGTGAGCCAGAGCCCCCGAATCAGCTGCTCCTTTAACCCGGTCCTGTCTGAGGGAAGAACAGATGCCCTCCAGTAACCTACACGCAGAGGCAGGGCCAGATCCAAAGCTGAGCCCCGAGAGCTGTGCGAACAAGGAAGAGAAAGGGAAATCTCTCCCAGCAGCCTCAGGAGCAGCAGATTAAATCTCCACAATCAACCTGATGTACCCTGCAACTGTGGAATACATGAATAGACAACAAATCATCTCAAATTGAGGAGGTGGACGTTGAGAGCAAGATTTATTATTTTTTCCCCTTTTCCTCTTTTTGTGAGAGTGTATGTGTATGCCTCTGTGTGAGATTTTCTCTGTATAGCTTTGCTTTCACCATTTGTCCTAGGGTTCTATCTGTCCGTTTTTTTTTTTCTTTTTAAAAACTTTTTTTTCTTAATAATTATTTTTTATTTTAATAACTTTATCTTAATTTATCTCCTTCCTTCCTTTCCTTCCTTCCTTCCTTCCTTTCTTTCTTGCTTTCTTTCTACTTTTTCTCCCTTTTATTCTGAGCCGTGTGGATGAAAGAAAGGCTCTTGGTGCTGCAGTCAGGAGTCAGTGCTGTGCCTCTGAGGTGGGAGAGCCAACTTCAGGACACCGTTCCACAACAGACCTCCCAGCTCCACGTAATATGAAACGGCAAAAATCTCCCAGAGATCTCCATCTCAGCACCAGCACCCAGCTTCACTCAACGACCAGCAACCTACAATGCTGGACACACTATGCCAAACAAATAGCAAGACAGGAACACAACCCCACCCATTAGCAGAAGGCTGCCTAAAATCATGATAAGTCCACAGACACCCCAAAACACACCACTAGACGTGGACCTGCCCGCCAGAAAGACAAGATCCAGCCTCATCCACCAGAACATATGCACTAGTCCCCTCCACCAGGAAGCCTACACAACCCACTGAACCAACTTTAGCCACTGGGGACAGACACCAAAAACAACGGGAACTACAAACCTGCAGCCTGCAAAAAGGAGACCCGAAACACAGTAAGATAAGCAAAATGAGAAGACAGAAAAACAAACAGCAGATGAAGGAGCAAGATAAAAACCCACCAGACCTAACAAATGAAGAAGAAATAGGCAGTCTACCTGAAAAAGAATTCAGAATAATGATAGTAAAGATGATCCAAAACCTTGGAAATAGAGAAAATGCAAGAAACATTTAACAAGGACCTAGAAGAACTAAAGATGAAACTAGCAATGATGAACAACACAATGAATGAAATTAAAAATACTCTAGATGGGATCAATAACAGAATAACTGAGGCAGAAAAACGCATAAGTGACCTGGAAGATAAAATAGTGGAAATAACTACTGCAGAGCAGAATAAAGAAAAAAGAATGAAAAGAACTGAGGACAGTCTCAGAGACCTCTGGGACAACATTAAACGCACCAACATTCGAATTACAGGGGTTCCAGAAGAAGAAGAGAAAAAGAAAGGGACTGAGAAAATATTTGAAGAGATTATAGTTGAAAATTTCCCTAACATGGGAAAGGAAATACTTAATCAAGTCCAGGAAGCACAGAGAGTCCCAGACAGGATAAATCCAAGGAGAAACACGCCAAGACACATATTCACCAAACTGTCAAAAATTAAATACAAAGAAAACATATTAAAAGCAGCAAGGGAATCCCCATAAGGTTAACAACTGATCTTTCAGCAGAAACTCTTCAAGCCAGAAGGGAGTGGCGGGAAATATTTAAAGGGATGAAGGAGAAAACCTTACAACCAAGATTACTCTACCCAGCAAGGATCTCATTCAGATTTGATGGAGAAATTAAAACCTTTACAGACAAGCAAAAGATGAGAGAGTTCAACACCACCAAACCAGCTTTACAACAAATGCTAAAGGAACTTCTCTAGGCAAGAAACACAAGAGAAGGAAAAGACGTACAATAACAAACCCAAAACAATTAAGAAAATGGGAATAGGAACATACATATCGATAATCACGTTAAATGTAAACGGATTAAATGCTCCCACCAAAAGACACAGACTGGCTGAATGGATACAGAAACAAGACCCATATATATGCTGTCTACAAGAGACCCACTTCAGACCTAGAGACACATACAGACTGAAAGTAAGGAGATAGAAAAAAGATATTCCATGCAAATGGAAACCAAAAGAAAGCTGGAGTAGCAATTCTCATATCAGACAAAATAGACTTTAAAATAAAGACTATTACAAGAGACAAAGAAGGACACTACATCATGATCAAGGGATCGATCCAAGAAGAAGATATAACAATTGTAAATATTTATGCACCCAACATAGGAGCACCTCAATAGATAAGGCAAATGCTAACAGCCAGAAAAGGGGAAATCGACAGTAACATATTCATAGTAGGGGACTTTAACACCCCACTTTCACCAATGGACATATCATCCAAAATGAAAATAAATAAGGAAACGCAAGCCTTAAATGATACATTAAACAAGATGGACTTAACTGATATTTATAGGACATTCCATCCAAAAACAACAGAATACACATTTTTCTCAAGTGCTCTGGGACATTCTCCAAGATAGATCATATCTTGGGTCACAAATCACGCCTTGGTAAATTTAAGAAAATTGAAATTTTATCAAGTATCTTTTCTGACCACAATGCTATGAAACTAGGTATCAATTACAGGAAACTATCTATAAAAAATACAAACACACAGAGGCTAAACAATACACTACTTAATAACGAAGTGATCACTGAAGAAACCAAAGAGGAAATCAGGGCTTCCCTAGTGGCGCAGTGGTTGAGAGTCCGCCTGCCGATGCAGGGGACATGGGTTCGTGCCCCGGTCCGGGAAGATCCCACTTGTCACGGAGCGGCTTGGCCCGTGAGCCATGGCCACTGAGCCTGCGCGTCTGGAGCCTGTGCTCCGCAACGGGAGAGGCCACAACAGTGAGAGGCCCGAGTACTGCAAAAAAAAAAA
>RJWK010015500.1:0-36378 GCA_004363435.1 Platanista minor
TGTTTTTTTTTTTTTTTTTTTTTTTTTTTTTGCGGTACGCGGGCCTCTCACTGCTGTGGCCTCTCCCGTTGCGGAGCACAGGCTCCGGACGCGCAGGCTCCGGACGCGCAGGCTCAGCGGCCATGGCTCATGGACCCAGACGCTCCGCGGCACGTGAGATCTTCCCAGACCGGGGCACGAACCCGCGTCCCCTGCATCGGCAGGCGGACTCTCAACCACTGCGCCACCAGGGAAGCCCTCTTTTCTTACTTCTAGATTAACCAGAGTAGCCCTGTTATCATGGATCAAAACTCAACATTGATAAGTGATACTGAGTCAAACTGTGTTAATTCTAACTTCACTATATGTATAAGCAAACCATATTTTTAGATATTACCACCAGCAGAGTCTATGGTGACTTTCTGGAAATTCTGACAGAAAATGAGTTATCTTGTCCACAAAACTGACCAAGTGGCTAGACAGATATTACACAGAGTGTTTTACTATTCCATTTCCTCTGACTGCACAGGTTCAGTAAAATCCAGTTCACTCTGCTATACAGATGAAATTAAATAAACTTTATGACCATGACCATGCTGAAATGTCATAATCAAAGGTGCATTTCCCTTACTCCAGTATGATAAGTCCGTTACTATACAGAGTTCAATGGTGTTTTAGTCATCCTGCTATTAAGTGCTGTTAAGAAAACACTATAGACTAGATGGCTTAATACTATAGACTAGGTAATACTTAATACTATAGACTAAATAATACTTAATACTAGATGGCTTAATACTAGATGGCTTAATACTGTGGACTAAATAATACTTAATACTAGATGGCTTAATACTAGATGGCTTAATACTGTAGACTAAATAATACTTAATACTAGATGGCTTAATACTATAGACTAAATAATACTTAATACTATAGACTAGATGGCTTAAATACTATAGACTAAATAAACAACAGACACTTATTTCTTACAATTCTGGAGACTGGAAAGTCCAGGCACGTGATACAAGCATATTTGGGGTCTGGTGAGGGCTGGTTGGTAGATGGCTACTTTCTCATGATGTCCTTACGTGGCTTTTTCTTGGTGCATGTATGTGTGCAGGGAAGAGCTCTGGGCTCTCTCATCCCCTACTTATAAGGACACTAACCCTTTCGTAGGAGCTCCACCTTCATGACCTCATCTGATTAATTACCTCGCAGAGGCGCCCACCTTCTAGCACCATCACACTGGGGGCTAGGGCTTCAAAATATGCATTGCAGGGGGACACAGACATATCCCATAGCAAACAGTGTCCGCCCAGACTCGTGTCCGCTTGAAGCCCAAGAATGTGATCTTATGTGGAAACAGGGTCTTTGCAGGTGTAGTCGCATCAAGATGAGGCATACTGCATTAGCGCAGGCCCTAATTCAATACTGGTGGCCTTAAAAAGAAGAGGGAAATTTAGACGCGGAGACATACACAGAGGGAGGATGGTGTGAAGAGACATGGGGACACACAAGGTGGAAGGCTGTATGACCACCAAGGCAGAGACTGGAGTAAGGAACACCAAGGATTGCCAGCAATCATCAGAACCTGGAACGGACAAGAAAGAATTCTTGTCCAGAGCCTTCAGAGGAAGAATAATCCTGCATACACCTTGGTTTCTGAATTCAACCTTCCAGAAATGTAAGAGAATACATTTCTGTTATTTTAAGTAGCTCAGCTTGTGGTAATTTGTAACAGCAACCCTAGAAAACTAATAAAATTACTAAGGAAAAAAAAAAAAAAAACATGTTTCATAGCAAATTCCTCCTAGGACCTTGGCCTAGTATTTGCCCTTGCTCGATAGCTTTTAAATTTTCAGACTCACAGTGGTAAAGAATATTGCCTCTTGGAAGATAAAGAAAACGGATAGTTTGTGTAACTCGGAAAAAGAGGGTGTCTCTACTTTTCTTGGGTTTGCAGAAGAGCCCCTGGAACAATAGCTTTAGATTCAGGAGGAGGCTTGGAAGCAAGGACAAGGGTAAGAGAAGCCATCCAAAATGCAGCCATGAACATTTTACTTAACCTCTAGATAGACGTTAACTGGCTGTCTGTAGTAGATATTCACCACTTCCTAAAGGCTCTGGATTTGCTGACCGCACTAAAAAGTTTTTCTTTGCTAATTAATGCCTGTTTTTCCCTGATCTGAGAAAAACTGGCTGAAGAGAAAAAGATGTTCATGATATAAAAGCTGTGGTCCAGGGCTTCCCTGGTGGCGCAGCGGTTGAGAGTCCGCCTGCCGATGCAGGGGACGCGGGTTCGTGCCCCGGTCCGGGAGGATCCCACATGCCACGGAGCGGCTGGACCCATGAGCCGTGGCCACTGAGCCTGCACGTCCGGAGCCTGTGCTCCGCAACGGGAGAGGCCACAACAGTGAGAGGCCCGCGTACCGCAAAAGCAAAAAAAAAAAAAAAAGCTGTGGTCCAAAGTATCTGAAATAGCTACCACTGAAACAGAGTCACCATGGGACCTTTTAAACACAGGACGTTTATTTAAGTTTTCAGAGTTAGAGTCTGCTAAATTGCAATTTAAAGTTAGAGTAAGAAGGAGGAAAAAGGAATGTCATCATCTTGCCATGAGAAAATAGAATGAGGAAAAAAATGTACAGGAGAAATATGAGATACTAGGTATATTCTATTAACCTTCTTGAATGTTCTAGGCATTAGTAGGATCAGAAATACATTCATCAATTAAAAATTGCTTTCTGTGGGAAAGCATTCTCTCTTTATTTCTATCTGCCAACCCTCAGCACACACACACACACACACACACACACACACACACACACAAATGTTCCACAACATACATACACAGAAAAAGCATTTGTGAATTCACATTGGGATTTATTAATAGAGTTATGCATTTATTCTGCCTAAAAAATTTAAAAGGACCCATAAATGGGTTGGTTTATCATCTGAGTGAGTTTGAGATGTAAATTTCCATGATTTAACCATTTCCAGAAGAGAAAAATATTAAAAGTGGTACGTCTGACCTTTACTAATTAAATCAACTACTTGCTCTCAAAATTGATTGACTGAAACAATCTTAAATGTATCATGAGTGCGGGTTAAATAAAGGGACTTCTGGATGCAGCTGTCACTTCCTGCTGTCAGTGCTGCTGACACTGGTGACTAGATGCAAGCTTTTAGTTTGCTCTATCAGCCTCTGCAGTGTGACATACGAGATGAGGTCTGGAAATAGTCTTACAAACAGTCAGCCAATCTGTCTTTCAAGTTTTCCAGCTCTGCTGCTATACAAGCAAGCTTATTATTATACAGGTCACAAGAATTACCCCTATAAGGGTAATTCACCTACATGGAAAGGAACTACCCTAAAGTTTATCCCTAATTATAAAGAAGTAGAAAATAAATTTAAATGGTGCCTTCATTCTTTGAAACATAAGTACATCTAATATTCATACTATCGTAATATGTTCTAGTTTAAATTTGGTGTATATCTTGCTCGATTCCAGTGGATAGAAAAATTTCTCTTTAGCCCATGCCTTACCTTAATCAAGATACACTCTCTCTCAGTATATTGGAGAATTGTCACTTCCCATTGGATCTTTTCTTTCTTAAATATGACATATTTGCCATGAAATCCATATTTCATACACAGATTTCATGAAAAAATTGATATAATGCTCTCTTTCGCCCTGAAGATAGATATAGTCAGAGATTACCACTTAAAACTGAATACCTTTTGAAAATTCTCATTTTGAAGTAACTCTAAGGTCTTTTACAAATAGGAAAAGTTTTCTTCTAGAACCACCCAATGTATTATTTTACTTCTGAACTACAGAATATGTCAAGTTGATAATTTACTTCAAGTCATCCTCATATAATGGAGAAAACAGCAAACATGAAGATTTTACAGGATTTTCATAAAAGCCAGCAGAGAAAAGACTTCATAAAGTTTCTATGAACCTTTTTCCCTTCTCGAAATGCTGAAATTTTGAGGGAGTGGATTTCCCAGGACCGATGATTAATGTTTTACTGACTACGAGTGCATGACTTACTGGAATTATTGTATGATGGTCATACATGTGATTATATAATGATGCACTTCTCAGTGTTACCAGATTGGTCTCCAGGACCCACCTGGGGGAAGGTTCTTTTCCCATTTGGGTTCGTGCAGCCTGTGCTGAGACTGAACCAGCAGGAGCTTTATTCCAGGGCCAGACAATGGAGAAGCGGAATTTAGTTCACAAATCAACTTCTCCTGGTGGGTGTGAGGGGGTGATCAAGGCAAGACTTTTAAAGGTAGGGTTCATGAGGGGGAGGCATAAGTATTAGCTTTCTGGGAAGAGGCAGGCTTCTCCCTGGAACTGGGGTGCCACCTCGTTTTCTTCCTTCTGTGGTCCTGTGTTTCGTGTCACGGCCGCTGGTGGGTGTCATTTGCAGGTTAGTGTATTAAAATGAGCATACAGTGAGGCTCAGGTTACTAGAGGTCAAGATGGTGACTCAACCAGATTACAGCTGGGTTTTGTTCTTCTCTTTGGTTTCCTCCTTTTGAGGTTTGGTTCTACAAATGAAGGGAGCACAGTGAGTTTCCATTCGAGGGAGGGGCCAGGGTACAGGGCAACGACCTCAGTGACAGGTAGTGAAAGCGTACCGTTAATGTCGTTATTAAAATATTAATATATCCTTAATAATGTAGACTTGTAACCGCCAAATTAATATAATTCTTTTCACCATGAATTTCTCAGTTTAAATATATAGAAAGTAGCATAGAATATTAAGTTACCCAAATTGTCAAATTGATGATGGCAGAGTGAAATACTAATGAAAAACATTTCAGAATCACCCGGTTGGTTGTGTTTGGCATACGTATTATCTCACTTAGTTTTTAAAAAATTAATTAGTTGGTAATATGACAATCAGAAGTTTTAAAATAAACATCTAGACTTTGGCTTTAATTAAAACTTTAAATGATCGGGGATCCCTCAGCCCACATTCTAGCATGAAAATTTAAAGGACCCGAAGAGCGATACATTCTTCGACTGAAATTTCAGAATTCTATCCTGACACTAAAAGAGTATATTTCTCCTTAAACCTGGCCTACAGCCCTCATTTTTAATTCCTGTCTGGTAATTGTAGGCATGGTATTTCAGCTATTAAATGTAGTTGTCATTGATCTTTTATTGGAAGATTTATAGGTACTGAATTAGTAAACTAGCTCTTGGGAAAATTAATCAGTAATTTACAGCAATTCAAACATCATGTAATCATCCCCTCATTATCTGAAATTGTGTAGTGAGAAACATAATCAAAATATACTTTTGGGTATTTTATTTATTTTTATATTTTATAACATTTTTATAATTTACATCAATAATAACTTTATTTTCATTCCTCCAAATATCTTTGAGATTTGAGTTTCATCACATTCATATTTCATAACCAACACTTTGTTCCAAATGGTATTAAGGGACACGTAATAGCAGCTCATAAAAAGAAAGATAAAAGATGAACCGGTTTGCAGGGCAGAAGTTGAGACACAGATGTAGAGAACAAACGTATGGACACCAAGGGGGGAAAGCCGTGGGGGGGTTGGGGGGGTGGGATGAATTGGGTGATTGGGATTGACATGTAGACACTGATGTGGATAAAAGGGATGACTAAGAAGGACCTGCTGTATAAAAAATGACAATAATAAAAAAAAAAAGAAAGCAAAAGATTTGGGTAACTCATTAAGAGAAGTTAGGACTGTGAGAAACCCTTCTACATATAGACTTGATATCGTTCTCAACCCGGAAGCACAGCACCATAGAGAGTGTTTCTGGGTGTCAGGATGATGAGATGTGGGTGTTACTGGCCTGCTGGCCTTTTGTGAACAATCAGGGTGGCCAGATCCCCTACAAAGCCCTGTCCATTATAACAAAGAGTTACCTCTGTTCAGCAGAGCTTGTGAATGCCCTGAATATCTTAAGACAGTGCTTTTCAATCATTGCTATGTTTAATGCATCACCTGCAGATCTTGTTAAATTATCATTTTAACCATCTCTCAGGTGAGACCTGTGTTGTTAATCCTTAGACTGCATTTTGAGTCACCAGTCAGGGGTCATTAACGTATGTGAAAACCTATTTATAAATTTTAGAGGTAAGAAACTAGTTCTGTTTTGCATATAAATGCAAACTCTTTTTGACAGGGTTCTTATATACTCTGAATTTCCCAGGAATGCGAAAACTTGACAAATGGAAGAAAGACTGTACTTTGTTCAGAACGTTACCAAAGATTGTTTCATTTCAGAAAAATTACATCATCAACAACAGCAATGCTGCTGCTTCTGTTTATAATAAAACACACTGTATGACTCTGGATAGTAGCTGCCACAACAATAGTAATTCTTGCTGTAAGTGAAAGCATTTGACTATTTCATTAGGTCTAATAGGTAATTGTTCCTACAGACTTACATATTAAAATTCTCATTTTATGATAAACTCCTTTTATTTTTCTTTATATTATAATTACATTGATTTTTTTAAAACTATGTGTATATATATATATATATATATATATACATTTTTTCTATAAATTTTATTTCCTAATAGGAAATGGAGTATAAAAAAGTATTTTTGCATAAAAGTGGGGCATTGAGTTTCAGAGAGCCAAAATCCACTGTCTAATGCAGAGGATTTTTGTTGTTCTGCTCTGTTTTGTCTTTCTAATTCTTTAAATAATTGGATTTAAAATATAATAAACCTACTTATGGTTTTAAGTCATGTAATGAAGAGTAATCTTATCAGGGTACCTCTCTAAATTCCCCAGCAATTAGTACAGAAGTATTTTCCCCTAGGCTCTTTTACTGAATGTGTTACCAAGCAAGGGCTCACTGCCAGACATGCATAGCAGCCAAGGCCATGGCAGCAACTTCTGAGAAAAGAGCTTTATTCTGAGGTCGACAACCAAGGAGACAGAAGACAAGGCTCTCAAATCTAGCTCCTCGATTCAGGGTTGGGGCTAAATTTAAGGGTTTAGGGGAATTTCACACTTGGAAGCTGATGAGCTAGTCTTGAATCAGTTCATCTGGCTTCTGCTGGAAGCCAGATTTTCCTTACTGAAGGACTGGTTGCTTCCTAAAGGGCTCAGGTGGCAACATTTCTATTCTTTAAGTTCCATAGACTGAAGATTCTTGGTTTGGTGGGTCATCCGGGAGACATGGGTTCCCCTCTTACACATGAGCAGGGCTGTCTCTGCAAAATAATGCAAGGCTTTGATTAATCAACAACCTGTTTAAGGGTTCAAAACCAAGTTTAAGTTTGTCAGTGTTTTAAGTGCTATTTCAAAAGGACCAGCAGTATTGGCGTCACCTGGGAGTTTTTTTCTTTTAGAAAAGCAGAATCTCAGGCTCCACCCAGATCTCCTGAGTCCTAATCTACATTTTACCAAGATGTCCAGGCAGTTGGATGCACAGTAACATTTGAGATACACCGCCCTACCCTAAATACTGGTACCAGCAGCAGTCCTGGCCCCCTCTCTCCATTTTGTGCACAGGAATCTGCAAAGCTTATGTAGTTCAGCCTGCATCTCCTGCATCTTGGCGTGTTACGATAGCCCATCATTCCCTGAATGTGAAGGAAGTCTGCAGCATGGGTTATCTACTGTTTTATTTTGGGCAAGTTGGAGATCGTTGTTTCCGTAGGGAGGAAATTGGGAGACGGTAGGGGCAATAGCAGGGTGGCAGGGAGGGGCTGTCAGGTGGGCCTAACATGTCCCGTAAGAACACAGTGATGGAGCCAGGATGCACCCCTGCCTCACGGGGGCTCTCGCCTCCGCCAGCAGCCCTGGCCTTGTTCATTACTATCGCTTCTCCAAGCAACAGCAGGACACAGAAGTGGACAGTTTACCCAGGTTCATGTTTCCTTTCTTGTAGGAGATTTTCTCTTATAAATAAATAGTTTTTTTGGTCCCCTTTAAAAATTTGAAATACAGGGTTTGCGTAAATCTTTTCTCCCTCATTTCCCCTCTCCAACTCTCTAAGGATGACTGCTAACCCTGTATCACCACATCTAAGCAAACTTCACTGCAATAATCCTTAATCCCACAGGGTCTTTAATTGAACTAGGAATTCCTCCCTTATCCTGTGCTTGCCCTCAAAGGAAACCAATCTTCCTTAATACGCAAGACACAGAAACTTCTCATTACACTAAATAATGGGAGACTTTACATCACGCACAATACAACAAAGCAAACAAAAAAGCACTAACTTTAGTGATTCTGAAGTACTTTCCTCTGTCCACTTTATCATAACGGGGGAATACATGGGAAGAGGCTGTCATCAAGGCGAGTTTAAGGTAATTTTCTGGAGTGATCTCTGTGAAGAACAAAGGGAAAGCTGTCACTACCGGGTATGGTCCGCTAAAGAGGTAAATACAGGAGAATGTCAAGGACAAAGGGGATGGGTGCTACCTGCAAAGTTTGAGGTTATTGTCTAATTTGAGACTGGATCAGAAATAAGGATTCCTGACTCCCCATCAAATTCTTCCTGGAATTTAGGTTTAATGTCCTTTATATCAACTTTTATAGCAACTTGAAATTGCTTGATTATCCTCAATAGCGACTAGATAGGAACGAGGAAAAGCTAATGGACAGGAAAATATTATTTGTCAATTTCCATTTCCTGAATTCTTTTGAGGAAAACTTTCCATTATTTCTAGGTTTTTTACATGTTTATTTTTGTTTTGTTTTTATTCCTGTTTTTGTTTTATTTTGCTTCCCTAAATCTCTCCTAATTAAAACCTTAGAAATAGAGGTTTTAGCCATACTTCTAAGTAATCATTTAACTCAAATTTCACTCAAAATATGTATGCATTTGTGGTTCACAGCTGTTAGTCAAGTAAGGCTCATGCAGGCTGCTGCTGACGGTAATACACACATTGTGGCTGTGATTACACATCTGGCAGTAGAGTTTGTTCAGACTGAGCCAACTGACATGTTTTGGTCATCTAGAATCATGCTATCTAATAGCTAAAACACAGATGATTAAATTGCCCTGCAGTAACTGTCAACGAAGTTCTGGAATCATTGATTATGAACAATAATAAAAGGAAAAATACATAGCCTCTTAGTTGTAGCTTCCTACTGCTGTAAATGTGAAGAGGCATTTTATGTCCTCAGAGAAAAACGTATAGGCGTCAGACTTCTTTGCTGTTGTTTTCCATGCCCCCTACCCATTTCTGAGCCTACCTGAACGTGGCACCTTCAAGCTGACTCTTACACCTCCAGTGAAGAGATCCACTGAAATATTGCTCCCTTACAGATATATATAGATATATAGATTTAGAATCTGCTCTATTCTACTGAGTCAATCCCTGTTTATGTCTAGTTAATGTCATGTGGGTCACGGACACTCTAAGACACAGTAGGAAATCCAGCTGTGTTTAAAGGTATGTATGTAGCCATGTATGACCTTCAGGGAGCATGTAAATACCTTGTCAGAGCAATCAGATCCTCCCATTCATACAGCAGGTTCTTGCCTGCGTGCATTAGCCCGTTTGTTTGTCCTTGGGATACCTTTTTATGCCTTTTGTAGACAAGACCAGTAATTCATGAGAGAGCTGGGAGTAGAAAACAGTCCTCCCTTTTCCCAGTAGACTATTCTTGCCACTAGGTTATATTGACGCCTTGTACACATAGCCATTTCACTTGCACACTGAAACAGATCAGTATTTTTGATTGAGTTTGACATTTTGAAATGTAACTACAATAGCTTACCCTATAAACAGGAAGTGACTGTAAAACAGATGTTCTTATTTAGGGAGCATGTTACCAAAAGAGCAAAACACTAAATTTGTCCTTGCTGTAATTGTGTCATTTAAACCGAGAGGAAAAAGTCAGAGTCCTAAGACTGAAGAAACCCTGATAGGAAAATTATACCATCATTCAATGTTATAAGATGTCACCTGAGGAAAGAATGTGATTTAAGCTTCAACACTGCTCCCATGTGATATGAATACCAATTTCCAAATTCTGGTATACAATTACTGAGTTTTGAAATCTTCCAGTATGTATGGAAGTAAAGATGATTTGTGGGTGGTTTTTAATGAATTAGGGAAAAGACTCATCCTTAAACTCTGGAAGCTAATGACTATGTTTTTAAGTTTTGTTAAAATTAATCCTGTCCATTCATTAATCATGAGCTTTTGTCTGTGAAAGTCATGCAAATGATTTTTCATTTGTTTAAAAAGACAAATTTAGCATAAAGCAAAATTTATCAATTTATCATGAATGTACATGTTGAATGGATTAACTATTGAAAATTGTTTAAATCGTTTTTAGAATGATAAAGCAGGTATTTTCAAGTACTTTATCTTGCGATAATAATCACGACTATCCTGCGATGCCTCCCAAGGTAATCTACACTCAATCACAGCCCCTCAGAAAGGGTGGATAGGGGTACCATACGTGCGCCTAATGGATTAATTTACATGGTCACAGCCGATGGAGTCATGGCGGATGACTGACCCACGTTGGGGCAAAGTATTTGGAATGAGCACGTTGACAGATTTGATCAGATACGTAGCAGAAGCCAAACAGCATATGTGATTTTTTTAAGGTTATAAGTAACATTGCCTTTTGGAGAAGCCATAATGACACATGACCAACTGGAGTTGAGATCAGACAGTGCTCACTTGTTTAGAGAGGAAAATGAATCAAACACACAAGGAAATGCTGTATTGAGAGACCCCATAGCTCTGTTGGAGTTAATATAGACTTGGTTCTCACCGCTCAAGAGTAAGTCCCAGTGTGATCTGTCTGTACTTAATTTCCAGTTCCTAAATGTTGTGGCATCTACTAATTCTTCCTTGTGAAAAAAAAGTAAAAAATAAAAATTTGCTCCATTACTTAAGCCAACTTGACTGGGATAGTATTCTATATGTAATGATTATAATATTCCAAATGTTCTTGAGTCAAACACATTCAGATATGTAATTTCAAAACTGTATTTCTAGAACTGACTTTAATTTTTAACTTTGATTTAATCTAGACACTTGAGCTTTCAATCAAATAGTCTTCTCAGGGTATATAAATTAATGATAGTCAATTTAGGAAGTTCGTTTAAGTATTACCTGCTATTCATGTCATTAATGTCCTTCAGAGGAGCATGGACCTACCAAAGTAGCCTCCACAGAATGTACTTAAGGAATTGGGCACATGCCAGCAGTGGGCATTAGAATGGACCAGAGATTCATCATATTTTTGAATAAGGGGGTTCTGGGCTGGCATCAGCCACTGATTTTCTCATCACTTTGGAAGGAAGATGTTTCATACTGGCCCATACAAGTGAGTCATTCTAATTTGCTGGCTGAAAACTCTGATTTCCCTGGTGTATTTGGTTACATATTTTATCTACTCTGAGGTAGTGACATTATGGTGCATTTCTCTAATGTGCTGCTCCTTGATTCAGGGGATGATGAAACACACTTCAATTATTACTAGCTTCTAAGTTCATCAGGAAAAGTTAGACTTCTTTTTCAGGTACTTAAAACGCGCAGAGATCATAAGGAAAGGGATTATCAAGGGCCACCTCTCATATGTAGTTGCAACATAACCTTCTTGGGTATTCTCATCAGACAGTGAAATGGAAATTTTCTATTCTAGTTCCTCTCCCTAAAATTCGGAGATCTTTCTTATCTCACAAGATTTTATTGGTTACACTTGCAGTATCGGAATGGAGTCTTTGATCCCAAGGAACTTGTTATTTTATTCTTCCCGTATTTCCTGTATTTATTTATAAAGTATCAGAAAACCATTAAGCATCAATTAATTGAAAAGCTAAAAGGCACTATAAAACCACTGATGAGCTGTATTCAGGAGTATAGAATTGTAACAAAACGATATGTATGTTCTGACTTTTGTAAAGGTATGTATAAGCAACCACCCCATCAATGGCAATAACCAAAAGAGGGGAGGATTTGAAAAAAAACATACTGAATTTAAGAGAAAGATTAAGAATAATGAGGGGAAATGAGAGACAGCGGCTGTTGCCATTTATGTTGGGATAATCTTTATAAGAATAAAAGGTGAACAGAAGTTTTGATTGTCCTTCAAACTTCTTATCTATTTCCACAGATTTCAGCAATAATCATCCCATGACCACAGTGGGTCGTGATAGCCATTTAGTGAAATAAATCAGAGCAGTACATAAGCATCTTACTTGCTTTTTTGTTCTAGTCTCAGGAAGCAAATTGCGTGAACATGTCACGTTAGTTTTCACTCCACCTTACTTGTTCACCTCTCTCTCCACCCTCTACAGACATTCTGGGTTCTGAGACTGTTAAAGGAAGCCTAAGGCCAATAGTTCAAAACAAATAATTTTCATCTGTTAAGAAAGGGAAACGGATGAAATATAAACGTTTGTTTTACCCCTTTTATTCTTTTCTCTGACTGATTCTTTGTGATAACTATGTACCCTAAACACAGTAATAGACTTAAAAGGGATCACAAGACACTCTATACCTATAATTCATCTCATTAAAGATGCATGATTTATATATTGCCTGCATCTAAAAGCATTCAAGAAATTGAAAGCCGCTCAACTGTAAGAAGCATAAACATTATTAAAATTAGGTGATGGAACTCGTAATGGTAAACCGTTCATTTATTGGTATGATTATTATTCTTTCTCACAAGTAGATTTCTATATTCAGGGTTAAAGAGGTTACATCTCTAAAATGCTACAGAAATACCCAATAGAAAAGGACGGCGTCAAGGATGTTACAAAAAACCGTAGTTCGGTTATGTGAACTACAATGTACTAGAAATATGCTTTAGTAGTGTTCTAACAATATGATAAAATATAGGATTTCACATGTTAATTTATAGAATATTTTAACTTTAAAGAACCTTTACCCTTGGAATCTTCTGGTTGAAATTACTTTATTAAAAACCAGAAGAATAAAATTTGCTATAAAATTAATTAAAATAGTCAAGAGAGTTTGTGGGAACAGAGACATGACGTTCTAAATTATACATAGCCACCTTTAAACTCTTGAAAAATCATGTTTTAAGAGATCACTTCCCGATAATATGACTCAAGATTGATCATCATTCTCTTTTTTAAAAGAAATTATGAACGTTCTAGAGCATGGGGAGAGAATTTTAACAAGGTTTTAGTATGTAGTGCCTAATTCAGACAATGTTGAATCAGTTGCAAATGTGGTGAATTTCTGTTGTTGCTTTTTGTAGGGTCAGAGAAAAGAACCTGAATGACTTCAGGAATAAAATAGCCTGAACCTGTTATTGTTCACATTAAATTCCTTTTTGTGCATCACTCAGAGCTGATACAATTCTTCTACTATTGTACACAGATTGGGAAAGAAAATGCTGCTGCCTGGTAACTCCAGGCAAGGTCCCGAATCTGGTCAAGGTAAAGTGGACTTAATAAATTCCAGTCCACTTACAAGTTTCAAATCTTTAAACTTCTGCATGAACTTACTTCCATATCTTACCTGGCCTCCCTTTATTTACTTTGTCAGAAGGAGTAGATAATATACCAACTTCTTTCCCCGTTTTCTTCTCTGGCCTCTTTGCATTTGGTGTGTTCCCCAGAGGCCTCCTGGAAAGACACTGGCAGTCATTTACATACATCCTCTCTCTGTAGAGGCTGTTCTTGGGAAAGACTAATTTTCTTTGTCTTTACAGTACTTCCTTCATGGAAGGTCCTTTCAAACTTCTTTCTTTCGTCTTCCAGCTTGGTCTTTTTGAACTTTTCTTATTTTTTGTTCCATAAATCCTATCAAAGAGCAGCCAGTCCCAAAGTTAGTTCCATATTATGGAGACTTGCTCAAAATACATGTATCTTGCTTGATACCTTGAAGTTCATAATTCCAAAAGCAACTATACTGTATTTCCAAAGGTGAACTAGGATTCACATGATACTTGGTGACATTTATCCAGCAGACACAAAAAATAGTACAAGTTTTCTTATAAGCTTTGGGTTAAATGTTCAGTTCAGCCAACACATCAAAAATTTTAAAATGCACATCAGCCCAAGACTTGTCGCTGAGGAAACAAACCACCAAACCAACTAACCACCACCACCAAAATGCTAGCATGTGGAAAAAGTTGCATAGATAGAGAGACAAATAGACAGATAGAGATCTATCTAACATACTTATGCGTATACACACTTTCCCTTTTTTTTTGTATTAAATACTTCTCCCCAAAAATGTAAGAAATTTAGAGATTAGTGTTTTCCCTCCATTTCAGTTTTAGAGTTGGTTTGATAAGGAAACTCATCATCCTCTGTAATTATAACAAGGCCAACATATTTGCCATCCTACAAAGCGCTTCAGCTTCAATGACTCTATTAAAAATAACATGGTGTACTACTATAGGTAATATAGATATTAGTATAATAATGAAAAACTTAAAGATTCTTATGGAATTCAAAAGAGACAGGGATTTTTTTCTCACAAAAGGAATGCCTTGGCATTAAACTCTTTCCTAAATCAAATCAAATACCTCCTGTAATATGTGCATAGTCAAATTGAACTTATTTTCCAGGCTTCATGACTATTCAGTAGAAGTATCTAGACTCCATCTCTCACTTTTACCTCTAAAACCTTTCCTTTCAATATTCCCCATGCGAGATTCTCATTTTTTTAAATGAAAGGATTATAGACCTATGACAGCCCTAATCTACCCTGAGCACTTCTATTGATTTCAACCTCTATTTTTTTCTTTAGTTCTCAACTTTCAGTTTTGCAATCACCTGTGAACTGTAGTTGAGGAAAATGAAGACTGCAATAAGGTATTTTAACATAACCACCTGAGAATCAGGCAGAGCCTGTGATGGCTCAGCCATTGTAATCATGAGCAAATCATGGGCATGTAATTGTGGACAAATGTCATTTTTTTAAACTTAGCTCTTTATCACCTAAAACCTGGATTTCTTGAAAGTTATTAGATTATTCAATGTGTACAGGATTCAGTTGTAAGTGCCAAGAAGACTCTAAGTCTCTGGAATGGTCTTGAAACTTCACAGAATCTTCTATAGAACTGAGGACTTCCAATGTACATCCCTACTATATACCCATGGGACTTTATAAGCCTAGTTGTTCTTTGTTTTAGCACACAACTCAAATTTTAACCCAGGCCACCTTTGCTGAGTGGGGCATCTTGGTAGACACCAAAGAAAGAAAGAAAGAAAGAAAGAAATACAAACAAACAAATGCATTTACATAAATAACATTTACACATATATATATATATATAAAACTTATTTATTTACATTATGTGGATATATATATATATTATTATGTCACTCCCTTAAAGCCCTTGTATTACTTGATCCCTGCTTCTCTCTAGCATCATCACTCAGTATATTTCCTCATGCACCCTATATCCCAGGCTATTGGACTACAGTTTATGTTTTCAAAGAAACATTATATATACTGTCTTGAGTCTTTGCATATTATACTCCCTTTGCCTGAAATATGTGTCCTTCTTTTGCCTGGTTCTTTCCAACTTTCCTTCAAGATTTACCCCGAACTCACCACCAGAATTTGTCTTACTCTGCTCCTTCTGTCCCCATCATCCTGTCCACAAATAAAAAGTTCGCCTGGTTAACAAATAGTATTTTTTATAGTTTTATTTATCTTAAAATAGATATTCTTCAGTGTTCAAGTTCAAGTAGTCATGTTGCCTAGACAGTAATAGCTACTCAAAATGTTAAATGATCAAATAGTTGAATCAATGAATGTACTGAAGTCAGTAGAATTTGTTGAAAAAGTAACACCTCAGTTCCTGGCGGAGACTGGGAAGTTGTTCCGAAAGCCCATTTTTTATTTTCTGTTGAACATAATCCTAGCCTATCCTGGCCCAAATTGCTGTATCAGCCCATGTGATTTATTTTAATCAGAGTTGTAGGAGTTGTGTATAACACCTCTAGTCATGGACAACTAACTATTTCCTATATGATCGTCTTCTCTCTTTCTCTTTATCCATCTGCTAGGATTTGATTCATCTCAAGTCCCAGGGTAAGTTTGAGATTTTTGAAGTTTATATCTCCTTCTTTTCTCCTCCTTCCAATCCAACAGCCTGTTCTAGAATATGTGGAGCCCGTTTCCTCTCCATTTTTGTCACATTTTACTTCAGGGGCTTGATGCCCCCTGGATTCACCACATCATTAACTAAATAATGCTCGCTGTAGTAACAAGAAAAGATATAAACTTTTCTTGTTACAACAGCGAGCATTATTTAGTTAATAACAAACGTTATCATAGAAGCAGGATACTAAATTCAAATTCCTTAAACATGTCTCATTGTTGGTCGGGCAGTGAACTCATAGGATATTGATAAAAAGATTGGAAAAAGGGAGATCTTTATTATGTAGTGAGGACACAAATGTTCAAAATGGCTTCTGTGATAACTTATGAGGCAGACTACATGTCTACTAAGCCTCCAGCTCTAGCAGAAGCGACTGGAAAACAGAACTTAGTCATATATGTTGGTCGCTACTAACTGCATTTAGCAAAGTATTAAAAGAATGAAATGGCCTCCAGTTATAACTGCCTTATTTGCAAGCAGAAATGAAAGTGAGTAGAGAAGGTGCAAACATTTGAGTCCACAGTAGATTAGCTTCTAGATTCTCAAATAATAAGAATAAAATTTTAAAATATTTTGGACATTGAAACCCTTTTTGACCCACTTGTGAAAAAAAAGCTAAGACTAGTGCCATCAGCTTCAAGGCCACCTCTGTTAAACTGAGCAAGAATGGAGACAAGGAAACCATTAAGTAAGAAAACAAGAGACTGTGGGAGGCATCTGGAACTGACTAAACAAATATTGCATTTTTGAGGGCATGCTATTGTCAAAGAAGCTGCAATTCTAAACTGAAAAAGAAAACCCTTGACAATTAGACTATTCTGGTCCAAAAAGGTTACCAACAGGAAGTTGGCTGCAAAAATGATAGCCTCCAATGAGGCACCCTTCTCAACCTCACCTTTGTCGTGGCCACCGAAGTTGATGAATAAGTCAAATCCTTCCAGCTGGTGGAGCCAGGACAAGGAGGTCACTGAAAGCAGATCCATGGTCTAGTCAGGGCATTGCCATATTTCCCAAGTGTGGGCCTGCAGGCTGCACCCTGCCTGACCTATGCCATTGAGAGCTGTGTCTCTCCCGTTTGTTTCTTTTGTGAATTAGAGTCGTCGTGGTTATGATGCATCTTCTCTATTATATATGTGTTTTTACATAGATTGCCTTTTTAATTTACAGATCCCCTTAGCTCAAAGAGCAATGTGGATTTGAGCCAGTGGCTAAATGGGGTTTGGGAGAGGGGGGTGAGTGTGATATGTGTTAGCTTAAAAAAAGATAAACAGCTACTTGGTGAACAGAAGGGCAGAGTATGACAGAAAATGGCTGGAAGTTTTCATGTCCTTATTTTTTGGACACACAACTACATCTTATTTTTCATGTCCTTATGTCTAAATTCTGACAAATATCTGGCAAATAAATTATGAGTAGGCGGCATATTCCACTTTTAGCTAAAACACCTTCTCCCACACATGCATACAAAATAAAATATAATAAAGTAAAATAAAATAAAATAGTAAGATAAAAAATTTCCGTGCAGTCGTCTACTTATTTTTTCCTGGTAACTTGACTGGCGCTAACACTCAGAGTCACGTGGAAACCAGTGATATGTGAAGATGGCAGTTCCGTGTCAGTTTGGGTCTCCGAGTGGACAGGCTTGAAGAAATGCCTCCTTCACATGTCCCAATGACCTCCCCCAACACATGCTGGATAGGACCTTACCTGAGCAAGAGGGAGACTTTTATTATGTTAATCACTGAGGTTTGGGGGTTATCTGTTTCAACAAATAGCATTATTTTAATTAACAGAGTATCTTTCAGTTAAATCCCAAATTTAACATGTTACTTTGATAGAATAACTCAGTAGAAATATATAATCTCTCAAATACCATTTGGTGTCCTTCTAAAGATGATTTTATTTTCATGCATTTCAGTCCTCTTTATACTTAAAATGCATATACATTTCTCAACTACGCAATGTGCCCGTCTTTCCTGCTGATCTGACCTGGGGAATCACACTTCTGCTAGTCTCTCCTGCTAGCTGCTACTTCAGTGTATTTACCCTAGCGCGGCTTTCCTGTAATGCTTTTTGGGTCTAAAAGAAGAATTTCTATTTTTCCTGTTTTGAAAATGATAACCCTGATTAATTCATTTCAGTTTCTCATATTCCCTGTGAATCATCAAGGAGGCGGCTAAAAATAATCTATATATCTAAATAAACTACATTAACATTTTCAAAATATTTTCATATAGAACATTTTATTCGATACGCCCATGAAATCCTGTGTCAGAGGCGAGGCCACTGCTACTAGTCTCATTTTACTCATAAGGGAAAGCCTGGGAGCTGTTGAGTTGCAGGTCATCCAGCTGGTGTCTGGCTGACTCTGGTCTTCAGATTCCTAGTTCAGGGCACTTTTAGCCTCAGCAAAGTGCCATCAGTTTGTAATCTACCACAGCAATCACTGCCGGTTGCTTTTCTTGTTCTCTTTTTTAAATTCATTCCTGAGGTCAGAGAAAGTATACTCTATCTGTGTACTTTTTAGCACCCATCATAGTTTGTCCAACATCACAGGCCCTGCTTTTAAAAAGGGTTGATTGGATAATTATTTCTAAGCTTCATCTCAGTTCTTTCTTTCTTCATTCATTCTTTCTCTCATTTTTCTGTGAGGAGTTACTCTCAACCTTCCTGACCATTCACAGCTGTCTTCTCTCTGGGGAGTTTATTTCCACATACAATGCTTTATAAATGAACATTTTTATCAGTTTATTATTCTTATCTGTCATTACTACCGAATACTTGGAAACGGCATTAAAGGGGAGGAAGTTACGCTTCAGTATGATTGGTGTAATTGTGTATCCGTAGCCTTTGAACAAAATTTGGAAGAATAATGTGGAAATTTTGCCTATACTTGATGACTTAATGCAAACATCTATAAAAGTAAGCAAGCTAATATCAGCCTTTATAACTATTATGGAAAGACGTGTGTATTATTAGGTAATTTGTTATTTCTTCTCGTTCTATTGCTTACTAATTAGTTGTGGATCATATCTTGTAAAAACGTAAACATGTCTTATCTGTGTATCATGTGTCTGGGTTTATGTGTTTAGGGGGAGGAGGGGGTTATGCTGCCACCCTCACAGCATTGGTTGACAGGTTAAATGAGAACCACATGAGAAAAGGATGTTGCAAACAATACAATGATCTCATGTTGTCATTGAATAGTTTGCAGATACACAAAGAAACGTGTTTTAGTTATATTTTCAGAATCATTCAAAGGGAAAGAGAAAAACAATACAAAATAATGATACCCTAATTAGAAGATTGGATTAGGGGAGTCACGCCAGAGGAGAGAGGGTTAGTGCAGGGGTCCTCAACTCTCAGGCAGCTGAAGGAGGCCGGTCCGCGGCCTATTAGGGACTGGGCCTCACAGCAGGAGGTGAGCGGCGGGAGAGCGACTGAAGCTTCATCTGCCGCTCCCCGTCGCTCCCCGTCGCTCCCCACTGCTCCCCGCCGCTCCCCATCGCTCCCCATCGCTGGCATCACGGCCTGAGCCATTCCCACCCAGTCCATGGGAAAACTGTCTTCCCCGAAACCGGGCCCTGGTGCCAGAATGGTTGGGGACTGCGGGGTTAGTGGGAGACTTCTCTGCTCACCGCCACCAAGGCTTTCTTTGAACAACCTGGTGCTATGAATGCTCGTGTTATTTAGGGTCATGCCGCACACTTTAGGCCCAATGGGATATGAGGTGCTCTTTTTAATGGGATGTTAAGACTTGCGAGGATCTCGTGAAAGTCGGACCACATCATTTTCCCCAGAGAAGCCGGAACAGGGAAGCTGTTGGTCCATCTGAAATAAGTGGTTCCAGCGTAACCTTGTAGCCAGGGATCTACCTCTAGGCCAGAGGAAGTCCCAGCATGGAACAAAGTGTTCTCAGGCAGAATATATGCTGCCACTGGGCTAGTTGACCCACTGCCTTCTCTTCAATCACTCCTAACCCATGTGCCTGAGAGAAAACTGCTGTCTGCAGATTCCCCTTGCTCATTTCTTTAGTCTCATAGCCCAGAGGTATCTGGAATTACCTCATTTCCTTCTCACCACAGCCCTGTGATTTGTGTATTGTTAGCCTCCTCTTGCAGACAGGCAAACTGAGTTTAAAGTCGTAGCTGCTTTCAAGAAAAGATAACGGCAAAGCTAGTAATGGGAGGAGGTGAATTTGAATAGAGTTCTGTGTGGCCCCCCCCGAATTACTGTGTTCTTCACTGCATGCTCTTCCCTAACGACATCGCGTATAAACACCTTTTAGAGAAGGAAACTGAAACTTGGAGAGATTCACTTCCGAACACTGTCATGGCCTGTGTACCTGGCTTTTACCAGGTCGTGGACCTTTTCTCTTCAGTTTGTCAACCCGATGCTCTTTCCACTATACCACTCTCTACTTTAAACTGACATTTTAATAAGAAAAAAGGGTAATTATGTGGAGTGACGGATGTTAACTCAACTTATTGTGGTAATCAGTTTGCAGTATATACATGTACCAAATCATCCTGTTGTACACCTTACATTAATACAACGTTATATGTCAATTATAACTCAATAAAACTGGAAACAAATTTTAAATAAAAATTTCAATAATTGTCATTTTACATCAAGTTGACATGAGAATTGGTAATGTTCCCAGTGTTATTTTGCTTATGTGTTATTGTAAACACTAGAAATTCTGGATCTAAGCCTTAGTTATAATATAAGCCTTTAAAAATATTTTAACTTCAATGACTAGGATTTGGGGTTTGATGTCTAAAAAAATCTGCAGTGTTATCCATATAATTTTTTATCCAAAACAGTAGGAAACCTCATCAGTTTGATCCTTTTGAGTTTGTTTTTAAGTCAAAGTGTCAGTTAGTGGAAGTGCATATAGTAGAGTACTCCTGTCATATTTTTCTAATGATTTTTCACGTCAACAAACCATGTATTAATTCCTTGTGCTGTTTAAAATAGTAGCATGAAAATATTTCTAGCTTTATCTTATGGCAAAGTGCCAGAACATGGGCTTATTCCCGAGTAGCCATATGGCAATGGTACTGCCATCTGCTTATCCTGATATTCCTTTTCCTGGCAAACCTTGGAGCCATATGGGTGCTTTGTGTCTCTCTCTGTACATCACTAGGAGAGGCAAAATCAATACCTACACTTTTCCCTGGAAACAACTTTTTAATAATTACTCAGAACATGAAGACAATTTTCTTTTCTGTTTACCATCTTCTTCCTCTGGTTTTCACACACCTGCCTTGTAATAGAAGCAGAAACAATTTGATTTCAGGAATATGTGAAAGCTGTCAGGGCAAGCTGTCGGGTTTGAGGCATCACAACCACCTCAAAGGGCCGATGGCCTGTGCTTTGTGGAGTTGAAGCTTCATCACTCAGGAGGTAAAATGATCCATCCTTTTACATGTTGACAGGATGGCAATTTGGTGTCAATTTGGAGAGTCACATATTCAGGCAGTAAGGCATACAGTCTATGAAGGGGCCTCGTATTTCCAGGGACAGGCATTTTCAATAATGCCTAAAATATTTGATAAGGGCTGTTTAGAATGATTTTAAGCAACTATGTCAATTTCTTGGGTGACACATTCTTACGCTTTAGTGGAAATATGGTAATGGCCCATTTGCCGTTCTTTAATGTTTGCCTTCAAACGAAATAATTTTATTTATATTATTAAAATATTTAAATGCATCTATGTATGTCTTTTTTTTAACTGTGGTATATTTCAATTCAATATGAAATCCGTTTTGGGGTAAGTCAACTTTTTTTAAAACTTAAAAAGATCTCTTCCATATGAAACAATAAATATGAAAAAAAGCACAGCCATATTGGGAATAATTAAGTGAATGGCTGTGATTCATACAGGAAGCTCAATGTTTACAAAAGGACTGACCCATAGGCTTGCTTTGTGAAGATCTGTATTAGGCCAAATTAATGTTTTAGCAAACACAATTATGAGCGACATGATATTCACAAAGGAAATTTTTCCAGAATACAAAGCCCATCTTTTGGCTTCTGCACCTGTCCCTGAGGCTGGTGTAAGCTGTCACTGTACTTGAGAAGTCAGCACAGGTTCCTTGGCAAGAGCCTCTACCAAAGCTTCTACCTGTTTTTTTTTGTTACTGCTGCCCCAACTACAGGAGCTTCAGAAAACTGAACAGCCGTAAAATGGGCAAATTTCTAAAGAAGACAGACTCTAAATATGAGAGAACAATAATTTTCAATCAGCAAGATTTTTAGGTAATATACCTACATATTGTAAAGTATGACTAATCTGAAAGATGACCATTTTGAAGAAAGTGAGTGGGTGGTGATAGAAATCAGAAGTTACAAGGACAAAGGCCAAAATTCGCATTTTATGTTCTTCCAAGGAAGTGAAATCTGTGTCTAAGAATTTAAAAGAGGAGTAGAAATGCTTAGTGTGCTTTCAGTCAACTAAAAATATTGGTTTATCCTGTTTAGCTTGCCTAGAAACAACTGTGGAAAACACCTAATAAATGTGTATTTTACTATTTTATTTGATTTTATTCTGGACTTTTCTAAATTAAGGCTTCCTACATGCTACCAGGTGAGAAAATTGTACTGGTAATACTGTGTTACAGAAAGCACTATGGTGATACGAGAAGTGAGTCTCTAAATTCAGTTTCACTAAGAAACTTTGGTGTTCAGTTTTTTTTGTTTTTTTTTGCGGTACCCGGGCCTCTTACCATTGTGGCCTCTCCCGTTGCGGAGCACAGGCTCCAGATGCACAGGCTCAGCGGCCATGGCTCACGGGCCCAGCCGCTCCGCGGCATGTGGGATCTTCCCGGACCGGGGCACGAACCCGTGTCCCCTGCATCGGCAGGCGGGCTCTCAACCACTGAGCCACCAGGGAAGCCCGATGTTCAGTTTTTATAGATGGATAGATTCTAAATTTCTGCTTAAAAAGTTTACTAAGAGTGTTTCAGTAAAAATAAGTTCCATAGTAGCCTATTTTCTTTTTTTCTCTTTTTTCTTTTTTTTCTTTTTTTTAACATCTTTATTGGAGTATAATTGCTTTACAATGGTGTTAGTAGTAACCTATTTTCTAATGAAATTTTTGAAAAAAAGAGGCAAACATGTTCCTTCGTAAAGAACACGGGCTAGAATACAGGTGACATAATAGCAGGCTGGAGAGTATAAGGAAGTAGAAGGCACAGAAAGTCATTTCAGCTGCCACAGCCTCAGATCCTACGAAACCTGACCGCCAGTCAGGATGCAGCAAAGATCCAGAGGTCACAGTAGTCCACGATTTTACTAGATGGTTGCAGAAGGGCACAGTTTCCTGTGGTCCTCCTGTAGTTCCAAGGAAGGATTCAACATGAACTAGGCCAGGGGAACAGAACACAGAGGCATATCTGTGGCTCAGCACAGAATAAGCTCATAATGTATTTTGACTCAAGAGTCCTAAATGTTGACCACCAGAAGCTTGAAGTCGTAAAGGCCACAGCTCCGAGGCCTCGCCTTGTTCCTCCTCCACTGAGGCTCTGCACCCTGGTGCACCTCTGTGAGAAAACAAGATGTAGGGAACTGCAGGGCTCTCCCAGTGGCCCTCTCATCTAATGGACCCTTTGCTCTGCTCATTTGTTCTGTAGTTATGCGAAGAGAAGGCAACCTTGAATTTTGTTGAAATTAAATTCTGGCTCATCTTGGAGTATTGACTAGCCCTTCGTGTTCTGGCCCTGATCAACGATCCAAGAAGATTTAAAGTACCTATGCATCACTGCTCCTTACTAAGAAAAGTGGCTGGAGTAGCTTTATACACACAACCACCATGCGTTTATCAACCCAGTCACAATGAATGGATGACACGGTTTAAGGAATGCAGATTTGGGCATAAAAATCGTGCAGCCACTTTTCTCAGAAGGGAACCATGACCAGCAGGCATCTTAGGAGGTTTATAGCTGCCTCATAAACCTGGGCTGCCTAAAAAAGGTGCTCTTACATATCACAATTTAATATTAAAATCTGTGTCTTCATATAAAAAAGGCCTTAGTTTTCTAGGCACAGTCAGCTGGAGGGCCATCCTTAAGAAACTGTGGAATCAAAAG
Source organism: Platanista minor (assembly GCA_004363435.1). Classification (NCBI taxonomy): domain Eukaryota; kingdom Metazoa; phylum Chordata; class Mammalia; order Artiodactyla; family Platanistidae; genus Platanista; species Platanista minor. The sequence continues at coordinate 24,167 of RJWK010015500.1, forward strand.
TCTGGTTAAGAATTGTCCATAAAATGAAAATAGTATTATTTATCTTCATTACCTTATCTTTCATTCTATTCATCAGAAGCAATGCTTCTTTACTGTGTCTTTCCTTCCTGTACTAGAATATCAGAAGTGAGGGCATTCTCTCCATTTATTTCTTCCTAAATTATGCTCAGAGGATTGAGGGAGGATATACTTACTGCATGCATATTTGGGAAGTTGATTTAAATAAATGAAAACTTCTTTCAGGTGGGTATCAGTGACCAGGGCAACTCACTTGATATTTTTAATAAAATATACTTAAGGTTTAGATTTAAACATACACGTAAGGAGTAGGGCGAAAAATTTTTTCCTTATCCAAGTAAAGCAAACAAATGATTATCCCATGGAAAACTTGCTCCCATATCTATACTTGTTTTCCTGATCCATCTTCACCTCTCACCCACCTCTCCCAATAGACACAGGTATGTGCTCACTCAGAGGTTTTCTGTTTCTTTGGTGTCTAGTTCATACTGAGTCCTTCATGGGAACTACAGGAGCACCACAGGTAGCAATGCCCTGCTTTAACCATCTACTAATAGCATGCACTACCGTGACCACTGGATTTTTGTTGCATCCTGAACAAATCACACTCTCAGGTAAAACCTGAACTAATATGAAAATCATGAATTTTTAGTACAGTCAATATTCCAGTAGAAGCAGTCTGCCTTCGTTTACCCATCAAATTGCTGGTAACCGTATTGCTCACACGACTCTTCCTGACAGAACTACAAGAGGGAGAATAATGATTTCCCTCTGTAGAATTCAACCCATTTGTAGGTGGACAACTGTCGCTTTTGATTGCCCATTGTCCATTCCTTTTTCTCTTTGAACAGCTCCTTGATTTTCCAGTGATTCAGTGCAGACCATTTCCATTTAGTGCCTCCAGATATGTCAAGTAACTCAGGTCTATTTGATGAGATACTACATCATTCTGACCAAAATTTCTAATTAAGGGTCAAGTCAGGCCAATCAGAGCCATTAAACATCTCTTGTCACTGTTGGTCAAGGATAATTTTTTTTTTTTTTTCCCCTGCTGTGGTTGTAAAGCTGAAAGAAAATTACCTAGAGTTACTGACATCTTCTTTGCCATTGACTGTAAAGAGTTTGAAATCCAGAGAAAGTGTAACAGAGAACACTGTTTGAACACTTGAATCTGACCATATCTTAAGTCAACTCTACCTGTGGGTTTATATTATATATACTAATAGAGTCTCTTTTTAATTTTAATCAGCTGGGTTGAATGTTTAGCGAATACCATTCTTACTATCAGCAACTAAATATCAATACAATTCACAAAGCTGAGTATCACTATGAATTTATACAATTTCATTCATCACCTGTTGGGTTTAAATGACCTTAACTGCATATGTGCTGTCCTCGGTATAAAGTAGAGATTTCAAAGTGGACATTTTTGGAGAGGTCAAAAGGATGACCAAGATGACACTGCCTACATACTATATCCCCTACTGGTGAATGATGAAATAAATAAATAGTTTTGGGTATTATCTATCTAACAAGTATAGGAGATTATAAGAGATATAAGGGTCAATATGAAACATCAACTTAAATCAACTTAAACATCAACTTAAATAGCTTAAATTGTTTTGGATTGACAACCTTAATACATTGTTTCAGAGAGTATAATGATGCGCTCCGTGGGGATTTTCACTATGTATATACATGTTGAAATCATATTAAGATCGACATTTTTTGAGGGCCCAAATATGAAAATTTTAATAAAATATTTCTACCTCATTTGCACTTAGATAAGCTTGGTGTTTTCTACCACAAAAAATTATTTCTGACACCGATTGATGCTGTTGTATATCAATAGTCCATTACTTATATTGCTAAGTAGCATTCCACTGTATGGATATACCATAATTCTTTTAATCTATTCACCTGTTGAGGGATCTTCGAGTCACTTCCAGTTTTTTGTCTGTTAAAAATTAAGCTGATATGTACTATTTTGTATAAGTTTTTGTATGGACATATACTTTCTTTTTTTTTTTCCTGAGTAAATACCAAGGAGTGAAATTGCTGGATCCTATGGGAGATAAATATTTAACTATTTCAAATAAACTGCAAAATTGTTCTTCAAAATGGGGATACCATGTTATACTCTCAACAGGAGAGGATGGTAGTTCCAGTTCTTCCACATCCTCACTGACTCGTGGTGTGTCCAGTGGTTTGAACGTTAGCCGTTCAGAGATGCGTGCAGTGATTTGTGGCTGGGGCATAATTTATGTTTCCCTAGTGGTTCGTGATGATGAGCATCCATAACATAGTTTGCTGCTATGTTATTTTCCTTGTTGAAATTTCTGTTCAGATAATGTGCTCCTTTTAAAACTTGGATTGTTCGTTTTCTTATTGACTTTTGAGAGTTCTTTATATATTTTGGATGCAGGCTTTTTAATAAGGTATATGATTTACTAATGCTTTCTCCCAGCCTGTGGCTTGTCTTTTCTTTCTCTTAATGATGTTTTTTTGAAGAACAGAAATTTTTAATTATGATGAAGTCCAGTTTATCACTTTGTTCGTTTTATGACTCATACTTTGGTATCCTCTATCAAAATAATTATGCTGATTGAGAGAAGTCAAACAAAAAAGAATATATACTATATATACACATTATAATTACATATATATCATATATATATATATGTATAATATTTTATATATATTTTTAAAACTCTAGAATATTTAAATTTATCTGTAATGATAGAAAGTGGATCAGTGGTTGCCTGGGGGATAGAATTACAAAAGGGATATGAGGAAACGTTGAGAGCATTGGACATGCTCACTATCTTGATTGTGGCAGTGATTTTTAATGTATATTTATGACACAACTTACAAGGTTGTAAGTTTAAGTATGGGTACTAGATTGTATGTCAGTTATATCTCAGTAGAGCTGATAAAAACATATATATTGCATGGAAACATAAGTGAATGCTAGGAGCTCAAATCAAATTGAATAAAGCATGATTTATTTTTGTTATTCTTAAATATGGAAAAAAATCGGGCACTCATTCGTCATCACAGAAGGATTCAAATAGTAATGAGATATATGGATATGTCAGTTTGCACTTTCCAGTGTATGGTAAAGTCCAGCTTTTATTTTCCATGTTAACTACAGAGACAGCCCTGACCCTATCTTATCTGGTAATAATCATAGTTACAATATTCCGTTACTGAAGCCCCTAATTTTCCACCAGGTGACTTATTATTACACTGAATTACTGTTAAATTCTGTTACTGCAGCTTACACTCCAGGTAGAATGCAGATTGTTTATTTTCCACAAGACTAGCCTTGGAATAACTCCTGGTCATAGTGTTCTGGCAGCCTATTTAGGAAAAGATAAAAGGCAGAAAAAAAAATCTGTAAGTAGTGAAGGTCAGAATGTATGGCAATGAAAACTGTAATTAATTTTCTTTTATTTAGAAAAAGAAATAGAGATAATACAATCAAAATGTGCTTAGTTCCAGGATAATTTGGCTCAGAAAAGATTATCACTTCTTTAACAACAAATGCGGTTGCCTTGGGCATATCAGTGGAAAAAAACATGGGCAGTAAAGGCATATAAATCCCAGCCCCATTGCTTACTAGCTGAGAGACTTCACACAAAGCATTTAACCATGAGTAGCAGATTCCTAACCTAATTTGTCTGTTTAAAAAATAGGGAGAAAACATTGATTCTTCTTTTCTTCTACCAGCATTAAAGCTATCAGTTGTTTACTCACTGTGAAAAGAAATTTTTTAAAAATTACAAGCCATTTAAAAGCAATGCTTAAAAGTGGAAGTGTACTATTTAGGAGTAAGACAAAATTTTGGTTAAGACTTGAAACAAAATTTGGAACAGTGATAAGCACACACATTCACTGAAAGTTGCTAGGTATAAGGGGAGAAGACTCCTCTAGGTTTTACTATGACAAGCACCGATCCTATCCTTCAAAATACAACACAGATCACAAAAGTATTCATTTTTCTGCAAACTTTCTCTGTGCTCTTTTACCCAAAAAAACCCTTTTCAGGAAGCAAATACATCTATCCCAGGCAGATAACATCTTAAAAGTCTTACTATGCCCTTCAGTTTTCACATTTAAACACCGTCCTTCTGTTCTTTCCTGAAACTATCCTTCACCAAGAGAGCAGCTTTTCTCAGGGCTGGGGTCAATTTCCTGTAGGTGTGATATCAAATACACTAAAGATAAATTTATACACATGTAATCCCTCCATGCAAATGTGTTGCTTTTTAACTGCAGTTAAAAAACAAACAAACAAAAAAAATCACGTAACATAAAATTTACCACCTTAACCATTTTTTGTTTTGTTCTGTTTTGTTTTGCGGTACGCGGGCCTCTCACTGCTGTGGCCTCTCCCGTTACGGGGCACAGGCTCCGGACGCACAGGCCCAGCGGCCATGGCTCACGGGCCCAGCCACTCCGCGCCATGTGGGATCTTCCCGGACCGGGGCACGAACCCGTGTCCCCTGCATCGGCAGGCAGACTCTCAACCACTGCGCCACCAGGGAAGCCCCCACCTTAACCATTTTTAAGTGTTCGGTTCGGTAGTATAAAGTGTATTTGCATTCTTTCACAACAGTTCTCTAGAACTTGCTTTGCAAAATTGGAACTCTATCCCCATTAAACAACAACTTCTCATTTCCCCCTTCCCCGAGTGCCTTGCAACCTCTATTCGACTTTCTGTTTCTAGGAGTTTGACTGCTTTAGATATCTCACATGAGTGGAATCATATGGTATTGATTGTTTGTTACTATAGCATATTTTACTTAACGTAACATCCTTAAGGTACATCCACATTGTAGCATATGACAGAATCTCCTTGTTTACTACAGCTGAATAATATTTCATTGTATGTATATACCACATTTTATTATGTCCATTCATCTGTCTATGAACATTTTTGTGTTGCTTTGTGGGATAATGCTTCAGTGAGCATGAGTATGCCAATATCTCTTCAAGGTCCTGCTTTCAGTTTTTTTGGACATGACCCAGAAGTTAAGTTGCTGGATGATTGAATAATTCTATTTTTAACTTTTTGAGGAACCACCATACTGTTTTCCATAGCAGCTGCACCATTTTACATCCCCACCAGTACTGTGTAAGAATTCCAGTTTCTCAGCATCCTTGTTAATACTTGCTATAGTCTGGTTTTCCATTTTGTGTTTGTTTTTTGTTTTTTAATAGTGGCGACCCTAACCCCAATAGTGTGAAGTGATTGTGTGGTTTTGATTTGTATTTTTTTTAATGATTAGTGATGTTGAGATTCATTTAGTTTGCTTGTTAACTCTTTGTATATCTTTTTGGAAAAATGTCTCCTCAAGTCCCTTGCCCATCTTTAACTGGGTTATTTGTTTTTTCTTTGTTGAGTTGTATGAGTTCTTTATATATTTGGGGTATAAATTCCTTATCAGATATATGATTTGCAAATATCTCCCTCCATTGCCTTTTCACTCTGTTGGTTGTCTTTTTTGTGGCACAGAAGTTTTGGAGTTTTTTGATAGTCCTATCTGTGTATTTTTGCTTTTGTTGCCTGTTCTTTCGGTGTCATAGCCAAGAAATCATTATCAACTTGTAGGTCATGAAGCTTTATCCCTGTGTTTTCTTCTAGGAGCTTTATAGTTTTAGGCCTTATGTTTAAGTCTTTAATCCATTTTGAGTTAACTTTTGTATGTGGTGAAAGGTAAGGGTCCAACTCATGCTTTTGAATGGGTATATCCAGTTTTCCCAACCTCATTTGTTACAGAGACTCTCCTTCCCCCATTGTGTGGTTGGTATCGGCACGTTTGTCAAAGATCATTTGACCACATATGTAGTGTTTATTTCTAGGCTCTCTGTTCTTTTCCATTGGTCTATAAGTCTTTCTTTATACACAACTGTCACACTGTTTTAATCACCATAGCTTTGTAATCTGTTTTGAAATCAAGAAGTATGAGGCCTCTAACCTTGTTCTTCCTTTTAAAGATGATTTTGGCTATTCAGGTTCTTTCGAAATTCCATACGAATTTTAGAAATTTTTTCCTATTTCTGCAAAAAATGTCATTGGGATTTTGATAGGTTTGCATTGAACCTGTAGATTGCTTTGGGTGTTGCAGACATTTTAATAATGGCAAGTCTTGCACTCCTTGAACATGTAATGTTTTACCATTTATTTGTGCCTTTAATTTCTCTTAGGATTGTTTTATAGTTTTCAGGATACATGTCTTTTCACCTTCTTGCTTATATTTATTCCAGAATATTTTACTCTTTTTGATACTGTTGTAAAGTTTACACCTATAAGCTTCCATCTTATTACTGCCTTTGCTGCATCACATAAATTTGGTGCATTGTATTTTCATTGGTTTTTGTGTATTTTCTAAATAACCTTGTCATTTCTTCTTTGATCATTGACTGTTTGAGTATATTGTTTAATTTTGACACATTTGTGAATTTTTCAGCTTCACTTCTGCTAGATTTCCAGTTTATTTCCATTGTGGTTGGAAAAGATACTTTGTGTGAGTTCAATCTTCTCAAATTTGTTAAGAATTTTTTTGTAGCCTATCACATGGTCTATCCTGGAGAATGTTCTGTGTGTGCTTGAGACGAACTTGTATTCTATTTTTGTTTGGTGGAGTATCCTGTCTATGTCTGTTAGATCACTTGGTCTATAGTGTTGTTCAAGTCCTCTGTGTCTTTATTGATTTTTCTATCTTATTGGTCTATCCATTATTGAAATTGGGATATTGAAGTATTCTACTATTATTATGTTGCTGTTTATTTCTTCATTCAGAACTGTCAGTGTTTGCTTAATATATTTGGGAGTTCTGATATTAGATACATATATATTTATAATTTTCATATGCCCCTGCATAAGCAATACAGTATTGAAGGAGAAGAAGAAAGTTGGAGGGCTGAGACTAACTGACTCCAAGACTTACTATAAAGATACAGTAATCAAGATGGTATAGACAGATAAATCAAAGATACAAATAGAGAGCCCAGGAACAGACCCATGTAAATGTAGACAACTGATTCCTGACAGAGGAACAAAGGCAATACAAAGATAGTCTTTGAAACAAATGTTGCTGGAACAACTGGACAGCCACGTGCCAAAAAATGAATCTAGAGTCAGACTTCATATGCTTCATAAAAATTAACACAAACTGGTTTATAGGCCTAAATGTAAAATGCAAAGCTATAAAAATCCTAGAAAATGACGTAGGAGGAAACCTAAGTGACCTTGAGTGTGGCGAAGACATTTCAGATACAACACCACAGTCATGATCCATGAAAAAAAAATTGATGAGCTTGACTCTATTAAAATTAAAAATTTCTGCTCTCCAAAAGGCAATGTCAAGAGCTAGAGAGGATAAGCCACAGACTGGGAGAAAAAAATTGCAGAAGAAACACTACCTAAAATATACAAAGAACATTTAAAACTCAACAAGAAGAAAACAAACGACCCAATTAAAAATGGGCCAGTCTTTAACAGACACCATACAGACATACAGATGTTAAAGAAACATACGAAAAGATGTTCCTTGTCTTATATCATTGGAGAGATGCACATCAAAACAACAATGAGATACCAGTCCACACCTATTAGAATGGTCAACACTGACAACACCAAATGCCAGTGGGGACGCGGCACAACAAGAGCTCTCGCTTGTTGCTGGTGGGAACACAAAATGGTGCAGCCACTTTCGAAGACAGCTTGACTGTTTCTTACAAAACTAAACATACTCTTACCATTCAATCTAGTAATCACACTTTTCTGTATGTACCCAGATAAATTGATAAATCACATCCACACAAAAACCTACACACACATGTTTATAGCAGCTTTATTCACAATTGCCAAAACCTGGAATTGTCCTTCAGTATGTGAATGGATAAATAAACTCTGGTAAATCCAGATGATGGAATATTAATCATCACTAAAAAGAAATAAACTCTGAAGCCATGGAAGGACGTGGAAGAACCTTAAATGCGTATTACTAAGTGAAAGAAGCCAATGAGAAAAAGCTACGTACTGTACGATAGTAAAAAAACGAGAAGTTTCCAGGCATTTGGTGGGGAAGGGGATCAGGAAGGCTAAATAGGCAGAACACAGAGGATTTTTAGGCCAGTGCAAATACTCTGTATGAAACCATGTTGATGGATATATGTCATCATACGTTTTTCCAAACCCATAGAATATACGACGCCAAGAGCAAACCCTAGTGTAAACGATGGACTCTAGGTGATAATGATGTGTCAGTGTAGATGTGTCATTGTAACGAATGTGTAACACCTTGGTGATTACAAGGGGAGGAGGAGCTATACACGTGTGGGGTTAGGGATATAAGGGAAATCTCTGTACCTTCCCCTATATTCTACTGTACACCCCAAACTGCTTTTAAAATAGTCTTAAAAACCAAGCCGCTCTTTCCTGTCTCGATAGACTGACTTTGTACAGGTAAAGACTTTCACCATTCAGCCCAGATAGAGATTCTGGGGACCTCTGAAATCTATGGGGGATATATCGTCTCTGGGTCCATTTGTAATTGCCCAGTTAAAAAGGGTTTGCCTGTTTCTTCTCTGAGGTCCATAATTTCTTCCTCCTTCTGGTGTCTGTCTGCAGTGCTACAGTCTCTTCTGCGTTGTAACTTGTGGTGGTACTTACCTTACTCCAAGTCGGATGAGATGGAAACCAGCCTCTGGGGTAGCTCTGCCACAAAATCCTGAACGTTAGATACATAGTACCTTCTTCTCTTTTTCTCCTGAGGAAAAAGCTGTGAGTTGTGAGTTTTCTCCTGATCACAGTGTGTGGTGCTGGGGATGGGGACTGGCGTGAGTAAAATGCTGTGAATCTTCCCGCCTGCTTTGATGTACCTCTCCTTGCCTCGCGCTCACCTGCTAAGAGGCGCTGCAACCTCTTCAGTGCGTTCTGGAGTGCTCACAATGATAACGTTGTCTGCATATTGTTGGTAAATTGGCGATTCCCTGGAATCAGGAATGAGCGCCTGGAGCTTCCTTCCTATTCTGCCGTCTTGTTAAGATCCCTCAAATGTGTTTTAAAAATAATGACTTTATTCATACATTTTACTACTTTTTGTATTCTTTTCTGTAAAACCCGCTGAGCGTTTTGTCATTTAGGATGCTGTAAAGAAATCAGAACTCATTCTATATATTCCAGCAGAAAATGATTTAATCCAGGAATTAGATGATTATAAATTATGGGGTTTTAAAACCACCTTTCTGAATGATCTGGAGTCAGGTGGCCACAGATAGATTGCTGAGTTCCAAATGACATCTTCATAGCAGAGATGATAGATATTTTTCCACCTCCACTATCACTGAAACTGCTTTTCCATATCCAAAAAGCCTGGTGACTCAGCACTGCAACACTGAAACTGGCCAGTTTCTAATCTGCCATGTCTCCAAAAATAAGAAAATATTTCCACTCACTTGTACTTCCCAAACGTCATTAAGTGTTTTCAGTTGAAATAATTCACTCACAGAATCTTAGCTACAAGAAGCTCCTGAAATTTTCATTTGTACCTTTTCACCTTCAATGTTCACAAATGGACACCAAAATCAAGTGAAAATAGAGACTGAGTTCCAACTGGCCACAAGTGCCACAGCCCACCCTTTGGGGTACTTAGTATTGAAATACATCCTCGCACTCAAAAGGACAAAAATAATGTGCTTATAACAAAATAATGAAAAATTCCTCCTACATGCACGATTTCACTCCTCTCTCCAGAAGGAAGTATTTGATGACCAACAGTCATTCTCTTCCCCCCTAGTTGTTCTTTCTCCTCTAGTTTAGTCATAATCCAATCTTGAACTACATCTCAAGGAATAAGTAGAAAGTTGACTAGCAAAAAAGTCAGCTTAAAGTAACAGAGACTGTTCAGTGTTCTGCTTATGCCTAAGATGTACAAAACTGTAAAGAGAGTCGCTTCAATTTAACAAGAAGAAAAAGCTGGTAAACTAAAAAAAAAAGAAAAACAACTTTTTTGAACTCGTCAGAAAGTTGAAGTCCCAGGACAACCAGATAGCATAAAAGGTGATAGAGCGAGGCAACTCAAAATGATGGGATAAGGACATGGGAGCACCTGTGCCAGGGAGTATGCAGCAATGCTGGGGGGGTTATCAACTGCTAAGAAGAATTCACTGAAACTTTTTAGTATTTTGCTAAAAATTTAGTGTGGACTAGCAGGCAGTTCACAGTTCCTGCAGCCACAGATAAGAGTAGAGCTTTTACCAACTCCCAAAACTGTTCTTCATAGATTTCCCCTGGATTTCATGACAATAAGATAGGTATGAAGATACAGAAAAGTCATACTGATTACCTTTTTTTCATTCAGTCACCCAACAGGTATTTATTTGTTACAGGCACTGTTGTAAATGGTGATGCTCCAGCAGGTCATAAAACAGACACAGCCCTACTTTTCTTAACTTATATAATAATAATGAACAAATGATAACATTAAAATTAAGGCAGCTTTAAATTGATGCTATTTATCCTGTGGTCATGAGAAAGCTATTGAAATAAAGTATGGAAGTTTAAAATGTAATTTGAATGCTGACCAAGGATATAATAAATTTCTTACATTTTATGAGTTAACCAAAATTAAGGTGTGATTTATAAAATTTGTAAAATTTCATAAAATATGTCTTATATATATAATTTCAAATAAATGTAATTCCATATAAAATAGTTATATTATTCCTTTTTTAAAATGTAACATTAAGGTAGAATTATTTAGGTAGATACATGATCCAAAATACATTTTTTTCTTTCTCTTTCTTGATTACATATACGTACACACACACACACACACACACACACACACACACACACACACTTTCTTTCATTTCAATCCCTACCTCTTTCCCTTTCCTTCATACATTAATTACATTTTATTATCAAGGAGCTTTAGCATCCTTTGACATTCATATCATCTTATGGAAACTGTTATCAATCTATCAAGGGTTCTATATGAAAAAGAGAATTTAAGATAATTTAATGAGTTAAATATACTATTAACCTCAAAAACATTACCTAATCTTTCTAATCTCCAGAATATATTCAAAACATTTTACTTCACTATTTTATGTTTAACACATCTTTCAGATTAGAGATCAAAATTTAGCATTTAGGGGCTTCCCTGGTGGCGCAGTGGTTGAGAGTCTGCCTGCCGATGTAGGGGACCCGGGTTCGTGCCCCGGTCCGGGAGGATCCCACATGCCGCGGAGCGGCTGGGCCCGAGGGCCATGGCCGCTGGGCCCGCGCGTCCAGAGCCTGTGCTCCGCAACGGGAGAGGCCACAACAGTGAGAGGCCCGCGTACCAAAAAAAAAAAAAAAAAATTTAGCATTTAGGCCTGTAATCTTCATATATTTCAGGTTTGTATTTGATACTACTGATGAATGATATTAATTCAAAAGTGGCTTAAAAGATCAAAACGTGTAAAACCCCACTTGAGTTTAGTTATATGACATATAGCTTTTCTGGGAATAGGGATATTGTATTAAAAGGAGAAGAAATCCAACCATATCAATTATACACATAAAAGTATACATGAAAATGTTTTCAGAGTGTTTCATATATAATCTCCATGACAGTAAGCCCTAGTAGGTTTTGTTCATCATTTCATCCCCAAGTGTTTGTGTGAAATTTGCCCAATAATTATTTTGTAATGAAATGGTAATGAAGAAAAAATATAAATATTTATAGCCATGTCAAAAATGTTTTCTGCCTCAAGAGTTATGCCATTTCTGTTTTGAGAGGAAAGGACAGGAAATGGGGAAAACAAATACTGAAGACCCCGTATGTCCTTCACAAATATTTTTCTCATTCAGTATTCACATCAACATTGTGTGGAAGTTGTTGCCTTTATTTTCCAAAAAAATGAGGCAAACAGTATTGAAACAATGTAACCAAGATTGTAGTTAAGGAAAACAATTAGTCTGAACATATTTGCCAGGGGAATTTGTTCCATTCTCTCTTAGAACTTAAGCCAAGGCTACATTCACAGAACTAGCAAAGAGGGCATAAGTCAATTTGGTCATGCTAGCCATTCCAGTTATCCACAACTGTCATTGAATTAAGTATGCAGTCATCTGTTAATGAGAAAATTACTTAAAACTTTAATCATATGTATTTAATTATTTATATATATATATA
>RJWK010015501.1:0-21800 GCA_004363435.1 Platanista minor
ATATATATATATATATATATATATATATATAAACAAAAGGCCCCTTTATTTCTTACATTTTAACCTTAATTCACAGTCTTCTTTCTTCTGGCATTATATCTTTCAACAACATAGGGCTCCCAAATTAAAGAGAGGTATAAAATAATGGGAGGCCAACAAAGAGCAAAATGCATCTGAGTATATCTTTGGCCACACAACAAACATGAAAGCAAAATAAGATTCATTCTTGATAGCTAGAGCTGCCCTGAGCATATATCCCTGTCATAAACATCCTGGCAATTTTACTTATATTCAACACATATTTTGGAGATCTCACCTTACTCTCAAAACATTTATTTTATCTGCCCTGAATCAGGGTGAATTCCTGAGCTAGCATTACAAATATTCAACCAAATGTGTGGTTACAGTCAGTACCATGGAAAGAACACAGCTTGGAAATCCAAAGATCTTGGTCCTAGATGGGTAAACTATGGGCAAATTTCCTTTATAGAATGCAAAAAGCAATAATAACCTTGTCTGTCTTGTTTACTGCTGTGTGCTTGTAACTTAGAACAGTGTCTGGAAAGTTGTAGGTACTCAATAAGTACTAAGTGAATAAATGAATGACATGAGAGGTACGGACCATGCCATCTTCCAGGTCTAACTGTAATGGTTTCTATAGCAGCCCTACTGTGTGCTATGACTATGTTAATCATACCTCTTTTGAATCTTCTTTTATTGTAATACAAAGAAAAATACAATATACGCTATGGAATTCTTTAAAGGAATAAATGTTTAAAACGCATGTGAAAACACTTGTAAATTTAAAAGCATAATACCAGTGTTAGTCATTATTAGATCATCTATCTGGACACATCTTACTTGATCATCCTACATTTCTAGGCATTTAGAGACAATAGTGAAAGATGTTTTGCTGAAGAAAGATGATAACTAGAGCCAACAATGTAGAGAAAACAGATGCTTAGTGGGATAAAAATGTAAATACAATGGTGATAAAATTTTTTTTGTTGTGACCAAATGAATGTATTTATTCACTAAGTAAATCTGTGCAAAACCTCTCAGCTTCATCACTGAAATGTATATACCACAACCAAATGTTTGGCTGATATCAGAATATATCAAAAACACTCTGAAGAGTCTCAGTGACAATTTTACTACTAATTTTCCACACAAGAATCCACCACTATCAAAAACCAAGAAACAAAAAGGCCAGACTCCTTAATAGTGCTTACAGCAGGTCTCCCTGAAGTTCAACTCCCGGCTTGTGAAGTCGCCCCATCCTGTCCTAGTGTACAACCTACACCTGAATCTTGGACTTGAACTTCACCTCTTCAGGGAAGTTTTTCTTCAGCCCCTCCTGCTAGAGGGTATTTCCATTCCTAAAATGCCTCCAGCAGTTGGTAACACACACCCATGGTTTTTGAAAGGAGACACAGCTATTTCTTGTTAAATAGTTAGTGTGTTTTCCCTGTCCCTTGAACAACTAGCCTCACTTCAAAGGCAGAAACCATTACTCATAGATTTATGCTGTCCCTCTCAAGTCGTAACAAGGTTTTACACTTTAGATGTCTAACAAGCACATGTTGATTTTATTTGTGAACCCAATACAAAAGCACAGAGTGTTAGAGTTAAAAGGGAAACTACAGGTATCACCAGGTTTCAAAATTTTGAAATTAATGCCTTTAGGAAGGCCCTGTGCCTCCAAGTTCACCAGAGTCCCCACCACTTTTGTCTAACCTGCTTGCTTGGTCTCTGAGGCATTCACAGCTGTCATCATGGATTGACACCCATGAGAGACTGTGCTCCAGAGGCCTTTGCTGAATTGCCTGAAATGACAGTGAATCACCTTAATGACACTGCCAGGCCTAATCCGGAGGTCTTATTTTATTTATTTTTTTCAGAGCTCTTTCAGAGCTCAGCAGTATGTTACCCCCTCAAGTGGCTTTTAACCTAATAATACTTTTTTCTATGCCAACCTGCTTCTTGCCCCCAAATTCAGTTGTAATAAAGGTCAGAGTCAACTGATTCAAAATTAGAGATATTAAAGGGCTATTTGTGAGTGCACAGTACACATTATAAATAACATAATTATTTATAATATATATCTATATATATATCTATATATATATATAGTTTGATGTGTTAACCTTCCAAAGATATTTTCATAATAATGCAGAAGAATGAATCTGGAATCGTGAAATGTTTAAGTATCAGTAATAAGCTAACAACAAAAAACTTTTTATAAGACTTATAAATTATAACTGAATGGGATCTTTAAATCCACTCTGTGTAAAAATTCCTGGATCATGCTTTAAAATATTTTCAAATTTCCTCTAACTCCCAAGAAAAGGCTCCCATGTCATCACTTTGTCCCTTCACCTTTTCCAGATGTTTAAAAATGAAAATAACAGATGTTTGCTTGCAGGGTAGAGACACCATAGTCAAAAGCATTTAACAAGATGGGGGAGGGGGAGAGGTTATTATAGGCTAACTCAAAAATTGGAAAAGCTATATATGAACTTTGGTATCCAACCCAAAGTCTAATACAAATCTAATACAATCTATTTTATAATTTAAGCGATGCTTTTATACAGCTTGTTTTTATACTTATGCAATTTTTCCCAGTGACATAATCATTCTGTAGATAATTTTGTAATCAACACAATGTAATGTCTGTTTGAAGAGATTAATTGAAAAATCTAAACTAATGCATTTTTTCCTATGGTAAACAGAGCATTTCCGGAATTTATCATTTAAAAAAATTAGTTAAAATATGAGAAAAAAACAAATTTTATCTCCAGTCCTTTCTTGAGGAGGCATATGCTGTTTTTATCTTTTCATTACTATGTTATCATGCAGAGAAAGAAAAGATAAATAAGGTCATATATGTCAGTGACACAGTTAATATGTTTATTAAAAAATGAAAATATGGGAGTGAATATTATTAAGTAGAAAAATGTATATAAACTGGAAAACAATTTTGAAGAAAAAGCATGTTTGTGGGCTAAAAAGAATAGCAGTGAAACCATTTTAGAACTATTTTTAGCAAAAGCTCAATCAATGGGGGGAGGGGGGGGCGGAAGTTGCAGGTAACACAATCCTGCAGAACGTGGACATCTTGAGGAAGTCAAAAGTAAACCAGACAAACCACAAAGTAAAAGATGCATAGCGAAGGAAGAGAGGTGCTAAAGCAGGCAGTTGATACTCGCTCTATGCAAAACCTTTGAAGCATGAGCATTATGAAAACAGGCCACCTATTGTTTCTATACAAGCATCCTGATTCATGCACTCTTTGCAGTCACACGTTGACCTTACATTTTCCTACATCTATAGAAAATTGCAGCCCCCACTGTTCTGTACCCAGTGACCCTGCTTCATCTTTCTTAACACCACTTGTCACCACCTGACATGTTTATTTGTATACTGTCTACTAGAATATAACCTTCACAAGGTCAGGGTTTGCTGTTTTGTCCCTCAGGCATAGAACCATGCCTGGCTCATGGAAGGTGTTCAATAAGTATTTGCTGAAAGCATGTGCATTTAGGTACTAATATACTTTCCATGTGATTACTTGTATTTTTGATAATCCTGCTGAATAATCATTTATTTCTTTTGTTATTGAATTATAGACAATGTTACAACAGATATAATTAAATGTGGTATTTAGCTTTAAAGGCAGAAACACATATCCATATACTGTCTTGACCTAAAAGAATTTACTCTGAGCTTCGGATTCATCTAAGTCCCTCGCCTTGGGTTAACTCAACATCTGGTGACCTGGAGCTAGACTGATGATTGGAGTAAACCAGCTCTCTTGACTATCCTGGAGGGATAACTCGGTGTTTGATATTTAGCTTAATTTTATATAAAGTTCATTTAGATGTTTGTACTACAAGAGGAAATTTTTTACTGTTTTTTTTAAGCAAGCAGGAGGATCATAGTCACAAGTGTTGGATATATGTGATAAATCAGCAAAGAAAATAGCTCAGCACTGAGTGATGAGGGCTCTTAAAATGCATACTTTCATGTGTAGGTGTGTTTGTGTGTGTGTGTGTGTGTGTGTGAGAGAGAGAAAGAGAGAGAGGTGTTGTGTGTATGTTGGGTACACAAACTTGAGGATGTAATTTCCTCAAACTCTCTAAAGAGATATATTTTTTCGCACTTCTAACATATCTCCTTTGTTGCAACAATGTGGAGTCCTAAGTTAGGAAGACATAAACCATCATCTAATCATTTTCTTCTCCTTTCTTTCTTTCTTTCTTTCACCCATGGAAACTTTAGCTTAGAAAAAAATATCTTATGAGGAGTCAAAATCCAAATAAAGTGGAATATGAGCCCAAGGCATCTACCTAGTCAACATCTCCCATCCTCTGCCACCTCCAATAGTACACCCTGAACCTGAATACTCCAGAGAGCCCAGTTTAAAACCTAGCGATCTAATCCATAACCTTATTTGATGTGACGCTTCAGTACCATCGTCTTCACGATTTTGACTCTAATATTTGCTTGATCTCCTTGAGTTGCCCTATTCAGTTATATCAAATCATTTAAAAGTTTTACCGTCTGTTGAACTGGAATCCACCCAGGAGCATCCACCCTTGAGCCCTAGTTCTGTCCACTACTAGAGCATAATGAAGGAAGTTCAATTCCACATCTATGGTATCATGCTCCCTCATTCCCACTTAAGCAACCCCATTTCTTTCAGACATTTATAGTGTGAAACAGCTTGGGTTTTACCTACCACCCTAGCCATTCTCATTTGCATATACTCAGGTTTGATACTTGCCTCCTGAGGTCTGATGCCCAGCCCTGATAAAGTACAACAGGTTAAGTTCCAAAACATTTAGGTAGAACAAGACAATCACTTCCCTTTTCTGTCTGCATATGCAGCCTGGGACAGGAAAAACTTTTATGAAACTGCATAGTAGGCTCTTCTGCACCTAAGAGAGACACCTCCCTCCTGCTCTTCTTCAGGTGACCTTTGGCTTTAAGTAGAAGTTTTTATACATATCCTATAAGTTTCAAGTTATTAAATCTTGCCTGTTGTTGCAGACGGTTGAAAATTCCTAGCCTCAGATTCTATCAGTGAATATTCATAAGATATCCATTTCCATTTTCCGTGATTTATCAATCCAATAATTTGATAATTCTAGAAAAAGACAAAGGCAGAGTCCAGCAGGTCATTTCTAGAGACTTTCTTCTAAATTGGCACTGACTCATTAGTCAGGCTTTAAAAATTTTCATTGTTCAACCAGTTATGAATCTACCCAGTTCTGCTATTACTAGTTCACAGTCATCTGACATGCTCAGATAAATGAGTGATAAATGTTTAAGTTGAAATCAAGATACCCTTATTACAAGGCTAAATAATAATACCAGCTACGAAAACAAAAACAAAAGATGACAGTCCTCTCTGTGAGCTCTCTGCTGCCTTCTACTGGGAACATTTTTTACGGAATGAGTGAAAAATCATATTTTGAAAAATCTGCTGTGGAATTTTGCTTAAGATTAATGTCAACTACACTGTCCTATTTTTCACGGAATTTTAGTATATGTTATGATTGCTACTTAATAACAACAAAGCTTGCAATTAATTCTTACATCTTTTTTCCCTGAGAACTCAAAACTCTGATGTTTTATTTCACCTGGTTTCACATTCCTGGAGGGTGACTTTTATATTCACAAAACACAAGCTACGAATGATGGCAACTGTCATTTGTAGTCTAGGGTTATAAAAATTCCTTAACGTATTTTAAATGCCCAGGATAAATGTAAAGAACAGTTTTCAGAACAGTATCAGTAGCAATGAGCAATATCAGAACAGTATCAGCAACAATATCACACAACGATTGCCTTTGACAGGAGTGTATTTCTACCTCAAAACAGGTAATATATTTTAAAATCCTTTTAATAATAACATTCCCCCTGGCACTCGCATATAGCTGTTACTCTGACACACAAGTTTGGCCAAATGAATTCAATGGTCAAAGGAAATTATGTCATTCCGGCCAATACACAGGCTGATCCCTGATTATCTTTTCACAGTAAAAATGTTACTGCCTACTTCATTGCTTTGACATTCAGGAAATCTCACTTTGACTTTGTTACCACTTAAGCCCAATGTTTCTCCCTCTGTTGCTCTTGTTTTTTCTCAAGGGACTGTTTGTCAGGTTTCATTTGTAATATCCTGACTTTTGAGGTCAACTGTCTCTGACAACCATTTTAACAGTAACATTAATACAATTCTTTTCTTACTTAGTATCATTAAACTTGTATTTGTATATTTGATTTTCTAAAATCAAACAGCTGGCACTGAGCTCTTGAAGTTTTAATTGTATTGTTGTCAAAGAATAATCAATTAGAGAGGAAGATAGATGCTACAAAATGGCAAAGAGAAAGGAGTAAAGCACTTTATACAACTGATACCTCCTTAATTATGCATGTTTTGGACCATATATTTTAAATGGATTAAGAAAAACTACATCAGAATCCCAGGGTGCTTATTAAAAAAAAGCAGATACATCATTCTTCTCAGGCCTGCCTCTGAAAACGTGTTATTCATATTCACACACCATCACATTAGACAGAGTCATTTTTAAATGAATCATCTGGAAAATAATTATTTTTCACACACACCCCTGATTTATCTATTAATTTAAAATTTAGAATTTGATATATTGGAGTTTCTTGAAATAGACTATTATTCACAGACTGGTGAACTTGACAGCAGCCTGGAATTTTTTCCGACATCTCACAAGGAGAAATTGGTTGGAAAAGGAGGAAGCACCTCTGTGAGGCGTTACACCTGCGGCCTCTGGGACAGAGCTTTTTCTATGGAAATGGCCAAAAGGGTGAATATTGTGATGGTTGAAAGTGTAATGCAGCCTCCTAAAAAAACAGCTGTGATATTATCATTTGTTGGGACAATTTCCAACACAGGCCACCTAAAAATCTGATTTTTTTTTTTTTGCAGTACGCGGGCCTCTCACTGTTGTGGCCTCTCCCGTTGCAGCGCACTGGCTCTGGACGGCGCAGGCTCAGCGTCCATGGCTCACGGGCCCAGCTGCTCCGCGGCATGCGGGATCTTCCCGGACCGGGACACGAACCCGTGTCCCCTGCATCGGCAGGCGGACTCTCAACCACTGCTCCATCAGGGAAGCCCTCAAACATTATCTTGAGAAGCTTAAAATCAGAGAACGTGCTCCCACTTCATACCATACCTGCTGGTATCGTATCAACAGGCAGAGAACTAAAAATACTGCTTTTAAAAATAATTACATGAATTAAGTCTAAACAAATGTGAATCTTTCCTTGTATAAACAAACTTTCAACCATTCTATTCTTTTCTCCACGTTGTATTTCTCTTAACTTCTGAATCTTTTTCAGGATGGATAAAACACTATCACACCTATTTCCAAAATAATTTCGTGAGTTTTACAATTGCTCTCAGTCCATAAGATGCCAAGTAGAGTGATGAGTGATTTCCAAATTTTCAGATCTGCAGAGGTAAGCATCAAAATGCAAGGTGACCTACCTATGTATGTTGAAGATATAAATTGAAAAGCTAAAGTAATAGACATTATACACACAAAATGCATACTGACCTAAATAAAAATAAAACAACATTTTGTGGACTGGACTTCTATTAAATCTACTTAGCAGCTTTCTTCAATTTTATTTTTTGTTGGAGAAAAGCACAGATGCATGAATAGTTTATTCCTATAGTCCTCTTAAAGCTAATAAAAATCTAATGAATGTTTCAAAAATTGGGAGAAAGGGAGAAGTGAATGAATCCTTGTTTTTCTTAACTTCCTTAAGCTCCAGTTTCCTTATCTACAAGATAAAAATAATACTGCTACCTACCTCATGGACTTGTTATAAGGACTGAATGCGATAATGTGAATAAAGCCCTCTACCCGCTACCTGGTAGGCATTAATGGCTTATTTATGGGTTTCCTAAGCTGACCATGATGCTTGTTACTAAATGCACTTTATCTCTTTTCATTCCGCCATGTTTAACTGTATGATATTTATTGTGGGATGTGGATATTTATGCTTATTTTACAAGTGAAAAATAACAGAATCAGAACTTAAGGTTGTTTTCCAACATCACACAATGCAAGATGGTTAAGGTAGGAAATTACCTCAGGTCTACATGGCTTTAAGCATGTGCTTTTTCTGCTGCATTACACTGTGTCTTCTTGTGCCCTGATCCAAATGCATAAGGCTTAAAATGTTTATTTTGAGCTCATGGGGGAAACTTGAGTTCGTAAATCTACATAGTAGAATCATATCATTGGTTTTTTATGTATGAAAACTAAAATTTACTGAGATTTTGGAAAACTTATGTGTCTTCTGTATCAAAATAAATACTAGTTTTCAAAGTAATCTTTGGGATGTGGACCAGTGTTATCCTTCCATCTGACCAGAGTACTATGAAACTGCCAACTCACTAGTGACTCAAGTCAATTTGTCTCACTATTTGAGTCCCTTCCTTCCTTCATCCCTTCCTCAAAATACTGTTTTAACCAGTTTTTTAATTTACCATATTCACTTTTGGTTGTTTCCAAGAATGAAATTATCCCATAAAGACCAATACTTGCCAACTTTAAAGATATTCAAAAGAACATAAATATACTAAAAGCATATCTATATGAATAGACCCTAATATTATTTTGTAAAATGACACATTTCAGAATAAATGCAAAGTTTGTTCGTTCCTTCCTTCCTCCCTCCATTTCTTCCCTAGCACTATTTTAAAAAGAACATATCATTGAATTTAAATGCTCTGACCTAGTATATTTGTTGAAAATTTTGATCTATTGCAACAAATATTTATTGAGTACCTACTAACTGTCAGGCACTGTTCTGAGTTCTTGGGATGTATGAGTAAACAAAACAAATCTTGCCCTAGTGGAGCTTACATTCCGGTGAGAGGGTGACAGAAGCAGAAAATAAATATAACATATAAACAATACATTATTTTAGAAGGTGCTAAGTGCTATGGGAAAAGAGAAAAAAATGAGCAGATTAAGAAGGTTTGAAAATAGTGGAGTAGGGGGCAGACTGCAAATTGCTATAGAGCAGTCAGGGTAAGCCTCAGTAAGAAGGTGGTATTTTTGTAAAATTTGAAGGACGTAAGGACATAGCTTTCTAGAGGAAGAGGGTCTCAGGAAGAGAGAATAGCTAGTGCAAAGTTGGGAGTGCACCTGGTTGGATTTGAGACATAGTAAGGATGCTAGTGTGGCTGGGACAGTGAGGTGTACAGAAGCAGAAGAAATCAGAGAGGAACTGGCGGATCATGCTGGACATTGCAAGCCAGTTTAAGGAAGGCAGCTTTGACTCTGTGTGAAATGGAGGCCAATGCTATGTTTTGAATAGAGATATAACATGATCAGACTAACCGTTTAAAAAATTCTTCTGGCTGCTACATTGAGAATAGACTGTAGGGGTAAAGGCAGAAAGAGGTGGGGGGCAGGGGTACCAGTTTGGAGGCAAGAGATAATGGAACAGGGTGGTAGCAATGGTGGTAAGTGATCATGTATATCAGTGGTCCCCAACCTTTTTGGTACCAAGGACTGGTTTCACGGAAGACAATTTTTACATGGACTGGGGGTGGGGCAGGGGGATGGTTCAGGCAGTAATACGAGCGATGGGGAGCAGCAGATGAAGCTTCTCTCACTCACCTGCTGCTTACCTCCTGCTGTGCGGCCCAGTTCCTAACAGGCCAGGGACCGACAACGGTCCACATTCTGAGGGCTGGGGACCCCTGATATACATGATATGGCTTTGTACCTTTAATACAGCTTTTAAATTCAATTAGCCTCTTTAGAAAGTATGCAGACCATGTCAGTCATAACCACAGACATGCACAAGGTACAAGAGCTGATGTACAATAAGGGTCTAATAAATATATTCCTGATAGAAAAATGAGTTTTTAGAAATAAAACTAGCTATTACTTACCTAGTACATAATCTCAGTATTTTACACAAAATTTTCATGTAAAGCTCAACTCATCCCTGTGAGGTTGGTACTATTATCACACCTACCATACTGATGGGGAAACTGAGGCACAAGGTGGTTGTAAAACTCATCCAAGCCCAGGATGTGGCAGAGCAGAGATGAGACTGAGCAGTTTGGTCCCAAAACACCTGCTCTTCACACTATGCAACACTGCTTCAAAGAAGTAAGTTATAATTCACTATAATTCATGGATTCAAAAATTGGAGTTTTTATGCTTGGCATATATTCATTTTCATAACTGCAGAAGCATGATAGGTAAGGCACACACAGACACTAAGATAAAACATACTTTCTTTGTGAAATTAAGTCAGCCCACATTAAGAAAATCTGAAATGTGCCATAAAAAGCAGCAAATGGTTGATGATAGTCGAAATTGTACCTTTTATTTTTATTCAGTTCTGAAATATGTTGGAGTAGAAAATGTACCATGAGCAATTTGTTGTCTGAAACACTAAAGTGGCTTTCTGTCAGACTAAGATAATACATCTTCTCAGTGTAATATTTTATTTGAATGCATAGAATTGTTGCATTTAAACTTAGTAATGCTACATTTTTCCAACTCGGTGGTGTATATTTTGAGATATATGACTGCAGAATACAATTATACACCTCAGGTAAAGGGCATAATGAACAGCCAAAAAAAGGCTTTATTTAGAAATACAGCACACCATATTTTTACCTCTAAAGGGAAAAATAATAAAGGCACATGATTGAGGATTAATGAACCATATGCAAAATTTATTGAATAATTTATTTCGTAAAATAAAGGGAGCACATGAAAGAGGTATGTGAAAAATCAGCATTGTCATTTCTGCAGTGTTTAATATTGTAGTAAAATTGAAATACAAAAGGGGTTGTGAAGTTGCTTAAGAAAGACAATTTTAACAGTGAAGAGTAATGAACCAAACATGCTGACGTGTTTTTGATAGCACAAGGCTGTCATGAACTCCTTCAGGTCCCTAGAATATTAAGAAATCCCTAGGAAGAAGATTTCTTTGTCTAGAAATCAAATTTAAAAATATACACATGGCTCAAGAATCATGTAGAGGCCCTGCTAATGTTTGAGAATTTCAAATTTTTGATTTTTAAATATACACCTTTTCAGAAGCATGCTATGTAGTCAGGAATATATATGTGCCTTGCCTTACCAATTAAATGAGATCCTGAAAGTGTCTCAAGAGAACACTTTCCTCCATTGTTCTAACTCAGATTTTCATCTAAATGATAAAAACAATTCACTCAGAACACTTCTACGCATGGTCCGTGTAGCTTCCCAAATGATGACAGAAAAGTAATCAAAGATAGTCAAATATCACATTTTTTGCACACTTATCAAGACAAATAAAGTGAACCTCACTCAAGGAGCCCCTCAGCAATAGGAATGTTGAACATTCAGAATTACTGGGCACTAAAGAAGATGGAAACCAGAACCTTTGCTACCCAGAAATTACGGAAATTTGCTCTCACAAATTGTCTGATTAAAGACTTTAACAGAAAGGAGACAGCTTCAGAAGTTGTTATGAATCACTTCCAGGCTTGATTTCAACACCTTCACAAATATTCCTTAACTATCTAATTTTTGTCAAGAAATATTCAAGGCTGTGGGTGGAGGAATTTAAAGACGAATAAAATAGTCTCTGCTCTCAAGGAGTTTATTTAGTCAATCAATATGTAGTGTCCTCAGGCACTGTTCCAGGACTGGGGATATAGAAGTGAACAAGATAAATAACCTGGCTTTAAAGAGTTTACATAATAATGGTGCTGGCAATAAACAAGTAAATAAATAAATAAATAAATAAATACTGGTAACATGTCATTTCAGGTGGTGAAAAGTGCAATGCTGAAAAATAAAGCAACTTTAGGGGAGAATGATGGGGACAGGGGGGTTCCTGTTGGAGATGTGGCTGACAACGAGAACTTTTCTGAGGATGTGGCACCTTCACCAAGACCTGATTGAATTTCAGGAGTGAGCTGTGGGAAAATACACAAAAAAAGGAGAGTTCCAGCTACAGATATAAATTAGCAAGTCATAGTGTAAGGATGAAATTTAAAGCCTTAAGACTGAAGGAAATTTCTCCAGCACATGAGTGTAGATAGACATGGGTTAGAGGTCTGAGCCCTCACTGTTCAGATGATAGGAAAATAATGTGAGATCACAGCAGCCAAGGTAGAAGTAGAACTAAGAAAATATCCATGGATATTGAAAGTTGTTCTAAAGATGTACTGCTGCACAACAAACCATCCAAAAATTTAGTGGCATAAAACAGCCACCATTTTATAAGCTCATGATTCTATGGGTCCTCAATTTAGGGAAGACAAACTAGGAATGGTTTGTCATGTCTGGGACCTGAGCTGGGCTGGCTCAAATAAGTGGGAATGGATACAGCCACACATCTTGGGCCTCAGTTCTCTACCCGGCCTCTCTACATGTAAGTTTGGACTTTCTCACTTCATAGTGGTCTCAGAGTAGTCAAATATCTTGGTCAAACTCCAAGAAACCAAACTAGAAGCTTCCATTCCCTTAAAGATTGGGCCCTAAATTGGCAGTGTTCCTTCTGCCATAATCTCATGTTCAAATCAGTATTCACATTCAGCTCATATTCACTTAAGAGGAATACACCCCACCTGACTATAAACTGTTTAAACTACCATGCCAATTTCTCACAGTTATTAACTATTAAAAAAATAGTCATTTCCTGAACCACCAATGTATCAAAGCATAAATTAAGAGAAAAATTATCTTTAGACAAATAAAAATGAAAACACAACACACTAAAACTTATGGGGTACAGCAAAAGCAGTTCTAAGAGGGAAATTTATAGCTACAAACACATTCCTCAAGGAAATGGAAAGACTGCAAATAAACAACCTAACTTTACATCTCAAGGAACTGGAAAAAGAAAAACAAGCTAAGCTTAAAGTTAGCAGAAGGAAGAAAATAATAAAGATTACAGTGGAAATGAGTAAAATAGAGAATAGGAAAACAGAAAAGGTGAACAAAACTAAGAGTTGGTTCTTGGAAAAGATAAACAAAATTGACAAGCCTTTAGCTAGACTCACCAAGGAAAAAAGAGAGAAGACCCAAGCCAACAAAATTATAAATGGAAGAGGAAACACTGATACCACAGAAATACAAAGGATCATAAGAGGCTACTATGAACAATGATATGCCAACAAACTAGGCAAGCTAGAAGAAATGGATAAATTCTTAGAAACATATAACTTACCAGACTGAATCAGGAAAAAATAAAAAAATCTGAATAGACCAATTAAGAGTAGGGGGATTGAATCAGTAATCAAAAATCTCCCCATGAAGAAAAACCAGGACCAGATGGCTTCACTGATTAATTATACCAAATATTTAAAGAAGAATTAATATCAATCTTTCTCAAACCCTTCCAAAAAGTAGAAGAGGAGGAACACTTCTAAACTCCTTTTGTGAGGCTAGCATTACCTTGATACCAAATCCATAAAAGACACTACAAGAAAAGAAAACTACAGGCCAATATTCATGAAGAATATAGATATAAAAATTCTTAATAAAATACTAGCAAACTGAATTCATCAGAATATTAAGAGGATCATTCACCATAATCAAGGGGATTTATCCCTGGATTGCAATGATGGTTCAACACATTCAAATCGATAAATGTGATACATCACAGTAATAGAATGAAAAAAAAATGGAACGATCATCCCAACAGATGTAGAAAAAGCACTTGACAAAATTCAATATCTGTTCATGATAAAAACTCTCAACAAATTAGATACAGAAGGAATGTATCTTAGGATGATAAAGGTCATATATGACAAGCCTACAGCTAACATCATACTCAGTGGTGAAAGGTTGAAATCTTCCCTCTAAGATCAGGAAAAGACAATACTGCTCTTCTCATTACTCATATTGATCATAGCACTGGAAGTCCTAGGCAGAGCAAACAGGCAAGAAACAAAAGGCATTAGAATTTTTAAAAAGGAGTAAAATTGCCTTTATTTGCAGATGACATAAATTTATATATAGAAGACCCTAAATACTCAAATCTAATCAATCTCATTCAGTAAGGTTGCAGGGTACAAAATTAACATACAGAAATCAGTAGAGTTTCTATACACTAACAGTGAGTTATCTGAAAAAGAAATACAGAAAAAAGGATTCCATTTATGACAGCATCAAAAAGAATAAAACATTTAGGAATAATTTAACCAAGGAGATGAAATATCTCTACTCTGAAAACTACAAGACACTGATGAAAGAAAGCAAAGAAGATTCAAATAAATAAAAAAATATTCTGTGCTCATGG
Organism: Platanista minor; assembly: GCA_004363435.1. NCBI lineage: Eukaryota > Metazoa > Chordata > Mammalia > Artiodactyla > Platanistidae > Platanista > Platanista minor. The sequence continues at coordinate 14,326 of RJWK010015501.1, forward strand.
ATTGGAATAATTTAAATTGTTAAAATGTCCATACTACCCAAAGCCACCTATAAATTCAATGCAACTGCTATCAAGATTACAATGGCTTTTTTTTTTTTTACAGAGGTAGAAAAAACAAGCCTGAAATATATATGAAACCACAAAAGACCCAAATAGCCAAAGGAATCCTGAGAAAGAATAACAAAGTGGAGGCATCACATTCCTAATTTCAAGCTGTATTATAAAGCTATACTAACCAAAACAGTATGGTACTGGAATTAAATAGACACATAAACCAAAGGAACAAAATTGAGAACGTAGAAATAAACCTATGCATACATAGTCAACTACTACTTGACAAGACAGCAATGAATACTCAGATGAAGAAAAGACAGTTTCTTCCTAAACGGTGCTAGGAAAATTGGATCTTCACATGAATTCTATCTTATAGCACTGACAAAAATTAACTTGAAATGGATGAAAGACTTAAATGTAAGTGTTAAAGCCATAAAACTACTAGAAAAAAACATAGGAAAAAAATTCCTTGATACAGGTCTTGGCAGTGATTTTTTGGAGATGACACCTAAAGGACAAGCAACAAAATCAAAAATAAAAAAGTGGGACTACCTCAAACTAAAAACTGCTACACAGCAAAACAAGTGATCAACAAAAATAGCAAGGCACTTTACATAATGGGAGAAAATATCTGCAAATCATATATCTAATTAGGGGTTAATTTTCAAAATATATAAAGAATTCATACAACTCAATAGCAGAAAACCATAATCCAGTTTAAAAAATGGTCAAAGGACCTAAATATGGGCAAAGGACTGGTTACCACAAAGCTTCCTCCCCACAAATACATCAAAAATACATCTACATGTGGAACAACTCCTACAAAACACCTACTGAATGCTGGCAGAAGACCTCAGACTTCCCAAAAGGCAAGAAACTCCCCATGTACCTGGGTAGGGCAAAAGAACAAAGGAAAAAACAGAGACAAAAGAATAGGAACGGGACCTGCACCTCTGGGAGGGAGCTGTGAAGGAGGAAAACTTTCCACACAATAGGAAGCCCCTTCACTGGAGGAGACAGGGTGGGTGGGGGGCGGGGCATGAGCTTCAAAGCCATGGAGGAGAGCACAGCAACAGGGGTGCGGAGGGCAAAGTGGAGAGATTCCTGCACAAAGGACTGGAGCCGACCAGCACTCATCAGCCCGAGAGGTTTGTCTGCTCACCTGACAGGGTGGGTGGGGGCTGGGAGCTGAGGCTCTAGCTTCAGAGTTCAGATCCCAGGGAAAGGACTGGGGTGGGCTGCGTGAACACAGCCTGAAGGGGGCTGGTGTGCCACACCTAGCCGGGAAGGAGTCCAGGAAAACGTCTGGAACTGCCTAAGAGGCAAGAGACCATTGTTTCAGGGTGCACAAGGAGAGGGGATTCAGAGGACCGCCTAAACAAGCTCCAGAGATGGGCATGAGCCACGGCTATCAGTGCGGAAACCAGAGACAGGCATGAAATGCGAACACTGCTGCTGCAGCCACCAAGAAGTCTGTGTGCAAGCACAGGTCACAATCCACATCTCCCCTCCTGGGAGCCTGTGCAGCCCACCACTGCCAGGGTACGGTGATCCAGGGACAACTTCCCTGGGAGATCACATGGTGCGCCTCAGGCTGTTGCAATGTTATGCAGGCCTCTGCTGCCACAGGCTCGCCCCGCATCGTACCCCTCCCTCCCTCCCCACTCCCAGGCTAGTGAGCCAGAGCTCCCTAATCAGCTGCTACTTTAACCACGTCCTGTCTTGGCAGGGAACAGACACCCTCTGGCAACCTATATGCAGAGGCGGGCCAAATCCAAAGCTGAACCCCAGGAGCTGTGCAAACAAAGAAGAGAAAGGGAAATCTCTCCCAGCAGCCTCAGGAGCAGCGGATTAAATCCCCACAATCAACTTGATGTACCCTGCATCTCTGGAATACCTGAATAGACAACAAATCATCCCAAAATTGAGGCGGCAGACTTTGGGAGCAACTGCAGACTTGGGGTTTCCTAATCTGTTTCTGGTTTTATGTTTATCTTAGTTTAGTATTTAGAGCTTATTAACATTGGTAGATCTGCTTACTGATTTGGTTGCTCTCTTCCTTTTTTATATATTTATTATTTTTCTTTAACCTTTTTCTCTTTTTGTGAGTATGTATGTGTATGCTTCTTTGTGTGATTTTGTCTATATAGCTTTGCTTTCACCATTTGTACTAGGGTCCATTTTGCTTTTATTTTTTCATATAGTTTTTGGTGCTTATTGTCATGGGTGGATTTGTTTTTTGGTTTGGCTGCTCTCTTCTTTTTCTTAACACATTTTTATTTTTCATAATTTTTTTATTTTTTATTTTAATAACTATACTTTATTTTATTTTCCTTCCTTTCTTTCCTTTTTTTCTCCCTTTTCTTCAGAGCCATGTGGCTGACAGGGTCTTGTTGCTCTGGCTGGGTATCAGGCCTGAGCCTCAGAGGTGGGAGAGCCGAGTGAAGGACCTTGGTCCACCAGAGAGGTCCCGGCACCATATAACATCAATGAAGAAAGCTCTCCCACAGATCTGCATCTCAACGCTAAGACCCAGGTCTACTCAACAATCAGCAAGCTACAGTGCTTGACACACTATGGCAAACAACTAGCAACACAGAACACAACCGCACCCATTAGCAGAGAGGCTGCCTAAAATCATAATAAGTTCACAGACACCCCAAGACACACTACCACTCATGGTCCTGCCCACCAGAAAGACAAGATCCAGCCTCATCCAACAGAACACTGGCACTAGTCCCCTCCACCAGGAAGCCTACACAACCCACTGAACCAAACTTACCCACTGGGGGAAGACAGCAACCAAAAGGGAACTACAAACCTGCAGCCAGTGAAAAGGAGACCCGACACAGTAAGTTAAGCAAAATGAGAAGAAAGAGGAATACATAGCAGGTGAAGGAGCCAAGTAAAAACCCACCAGACCAAAAACAAGAAGAGAAAATAGGCAGTCTACCTGAAAAAGAGTTCAGAGTAATGATAGTAAAGATGATCCAAAATCTTGGAAATAGAATGGAGAAAATAGAAGAAAGGTTTAACAAGGACATAGAAGAACTAAAGAGCAAACAACACAATAAATGAAATTAAATATTCTCTAGAAGGAATCAATAGCAGAATTACTGAGGCAGAAGGATGGATAAGTGACCTGGAAAATAAAGTAGTGGAAATAACTACTTCAGAGCAGAATAAAGAAAAAATAATGAAAAGAATTGAGGACAGTCTTACAGACATCCGGGACAACATTAAATGCACCAACATTCGAATTATAGGGGTCCCAGAAGAAAGAGAGAAAAAGAAAGGGACTGAGAAAATATTTGAAGAGATTATAGTTGAAAACTTCCCTAACATGGGAAAGAGTCAATCAAGTCCAGGAACCGCAGAGAGTCCCATACAGGATAAATCCAAGGAGAAACACGCCAAGACACGTATTTATCAAACTATCAAAAATTAAATTCAAAGAAAAAATATTAAAAGCAGCAAGGGAAAAGCAACAAATAACATACAAGGGAATCCCCATAAGGTTAACAGCTGATCTTTCAGCAGAAACTCTGCAAGCCAGAAGGGAGTGGCAGGACATATTTAAAGTGATGAAAGGGAATAACCTACAACCAAGATTACTCTATCCAACATAGATCTCACTCAGATTCAGCAGAGAAATTAAAAGCTTAACAGACAAGCAAAAGCCAAGAGAATTCAGCATCACCAAACCAGCATTACAACAAATGCTAAAGGAACTTCTCTAGGCAGGAAACACAGAGAAGGAAAAGGCTTACAATAACCCAAAACAATTAAGAAAATGGTAATAGGAACATACATATCAATAATTACCTTAAATGTAAAAGGATTAAATGTCCCAACCAAAAGACATAGACTGGCTGAATGGATATGAAAACAAGACTTGTATATATGCTGTCTACAAGAGGCCCACTTCAGAACTAGGGACACATACAGACTGAAAGTGAGGGGATGGAAAAAGATATCCCATGCAAATGGAAATCCAATCAAAGCTGGAGTAGCAAGTCTCATATCAGACAAAATAGACATTAAAATAAAGACTATTACAAGAGACAAAGAAGGACACTACATAATGATCAAGGGATCAATCCAAGAAGAAGTTATAACAATTGTAAATATTTATTCACACAACATTGGAGCACCTCAATACATAAGGCAAATGCTAACAGCCATAAAAGGGAAAATCGACAGTAACACAATCATAGTTGGGGACTTTAAACCCTACTGTCACCAATGGACAGATCATCCAAAATGAAAATAAATAAGGAAACACAAGCTTTAAATAATACATTAAACTAAATGGACTTAATTCATATTTATAGGACAGTCCATCCAAAAACAACACAATACACTTTCTTCTCAAGTGCTAATGGAACATTCTCCAGGATAGATCATATCCTGGGTCACAAATCAAGCCTTGGTAAATTTAAGAAAATTGAAATCGTATCAAGTATCTTTTCAGACCACAACGCTATGAGACTAGACATTATAAATCCAGGAGAAAATCTGTAAAAAATACAAACACATGGAGGCTAAACAATACACTACTAAATAACCAAGAGATCACTGAAGAAAGCAAAGAGGAAATCAAAAAATACCTAGAAACAAATGACAATGAAAACACGATGACCCAAAATCTATGGGATGCAGCAAAAGCAGTTCTAAAAGGGAAATTTTTAGCAATACAATCCTACCTCAAGAAACAAGAAACATCTCAAATAAACAACTTAACCTTACACCTAAAGCAATTAGAGAAAAAAGAACAAAAAAAACTCAAAACTAAGAAATCATAAAGATCAGATCAGAAATAAATGAAAATGAAATTAAGGAACCAATAGTAAAGATCATTAAAACTAAATGCTGATTCTTTAAGAAGATAAACGATATTGATAAACCATTGACCAGACTCACCAAGAAAAAAAGGGAGAAGATTCAAATCAATAGAATTAGAAATGAAAAAGGGGAAGTAACTATTGACAATGCAGAAATACAAAGGATCGTGAGAGATTACTACAAGCAACTAACTATATGCCAATAAAGTGGACAACCTGGAAGAAATGGACAAATTCCCAGGAAAGCACAACCTTCTGAGACTGAACCAGGAAGAAATAGAAAATATAAACAGACCAATCACAAGCAATGAAATTGAGACTGTGATTAAAAATCTTCCAACAAACAAAAACCCAGGACCAGATGGCTTCACCGGCAAATTCTATCATTTAGAGAAGAGCTAACACCTATCCTTCTCAAACTCCTCCACAATACAGCACAGGGAGGAACACTCCCAAACTCATTCTACAAGGCCACCATCACCCTGATACCAAAACCTGATAAAGATGCCACAAAAAAAGAAAACTACGGGCTAATATCACTGATGAACATAGATGCAAAAATCCTCAACAAAATACTAGCAAACAGAACTCATAGCACATTAAAAGGATCACACACCATGATCAAGTGGGGTTTATCCCAGGTTTCAAGGATTCTTCAGTATACACAAATCAATCAATGTGATACACCATATTAACAAACAGAAGGAGAAAAAACATACGATCATCTCAATAGATGCAGAAAAAGCTTTTGACAAAACTCAACACCCATTTATGATTAAAAAAACCCTCCAGAAAGTATGTATAGCGGGAACTTACCTCAACATAATATAGGTCATATATGACAAACGCACAGCCAACACTGATCTTAACGGTAGAAACTGAAACCATTTCCACGAAGATCAGGAACAAGATAAGGTTGCCCACTCTCACCACTATTATTTCACTTCATTTTGGAAGTTTTAGCCACAGCAATCAGAGAAGAAAAAGAAATTAAAGGAATCCAAATCAGAAAAGAAGTAGTAAAAACAGTCACTGTTTGCAGATGACATGATACTATACATAGAGGATACTAAAGATGCTACCAGAAAACTAATAGAGCTAATCAATGAATTTGGCTAAGTCGTGGAATACAAAATTATCAAACAGAAATCACTGCTTTCCTATATATTAATGATGAAAAATCTGAAAGAGAAATTAAGGAAACACTCCCATTTACCATTGCAACAAGAAGAATAAAATACCTAGGAATGAACCTACCTAAGGAGACAAAAGACCTATATGCAGAAAACTATAAGAAACTGATGAAAGATATTAAAGATGACACAAACAGATGGAGAGATATACCATTCTCTTGGATTGGAAGAAGCAACACTGTGAAAATGACTATACTACCCAAAGCAACCTACAGATTCAGTGCAATTCCTATCAAACTACCAATGGCATTTTTCACAGAATTAGAACAAAAAATTTCACAGTTTGTATGGAAACAGAAAAAACCCCGAATAGCCAGAGCAATCTTGAGAAAGAAAAACGGAGCTGGAGGAATCAGACTCCCAGACTTCAGACTCTACTACAAAGCTACATTAATCAAGACAGTATGGTACTGGCACAAAAACAGAAATATAGATCAATGGAACAGGATAGAAAGCCCAGAGATAAACCCACACACATATGGTCACCTTATCTTTGATAAAGGAGGCAAGAATATACAATGGAGAAAAGACAGCTTCTTCAATAGGTGGTGCTGGGAAAACTGGACAGCTACGTGTAAAAGAATGAAATTAGAACATTCCTTAACACCATACCCAAAAATAAACTCTAAATGGATAAAGACCTAAATGTAAGGACAGACACGATAAAACTCTTAGAGGAAAACATAGGCACAACAGTCTATGACATAAATCACAGCAAGATCCTTTATAACCCACCTCCTAGAAAAATGGAAATAAAAACAAAAAGAAAAAAATGGGACCTAATGAAATTTAAAAGCTTTTGCACAGCAAAGGAAACCATAAAGAAGATGAAAAGACAACCCTCAGAATGGGAGAACATACTTGGAAATGAGGCAACTGACAAAGGATTAATCTCCAAAATTTACAAGCAGTTCATGAAGCTCAATATCAAAAAACAAACAACCCAATCCAAAAATGGGTAGAAGACCTAAATAGACATTTCTGCAAAGAAGATATACAGATTGCCAACAAATACATGAAATGATGCTCAATATCACTAATCATTAGAGAAATGCAAATCAAAACTACAGTGAGATATCATCTCACACCAGTTAGAATGGCCATCATCAAAAAATCTACAAGCAATAAATGCTGGAGAGGGTGTGGAGAAAAGGGAACACTCTTGCACTGCTGGTGAGAATGTACATTGATACAACCACTATGGAGAACAGTATGGAGGTTCCTTAAAAACCTGAAACTAGAACTAGCATATGACCCAGCAATCCCACTACTGCGCATATACCCTGAGAAAATCATATTTGAAAAAGAGTCATGTACCACAATGTTCACTACAGCTTTATATACAATAGCCAGGATATGGAAGCAACCTAAGTTTCCATCCGCA